>CP025657.1:18336521-18365061 GCA_003576665.1 Ipomoea trifida | reverse complement strand
TATTATTATTATTATTATTATTATTATTATTATTATATAAGGATTAGTTAACAAGGGCAAAATTGGAATAACCAAGGTAATCTTAGATTACCTAAAAAAACGGGGGTAATCACATTACCTTGAAATATTACCGCTACGTCAGCTTTGAGGTAATATAACATTACCAGGTAATCTCATAACTTGAAACAAACAAGGTAATATAACATTACCAGACTCAGATTACCTAGGTAATCTGAGATTACCCGAACCAAACGGCCCCTAGATGTTACTTGCATGTTAACCATTCCAAAGGCAATTCCATCACATGTAATGCCCTAAAGCTTGCGCTGCCACGAGGTTAGACTCTCGTGACTCATCACAATTATTTTTTTTTTTAAACTCTTTTTCTTCCATGCACGTAGACAGATTACCGAGTCATGTAAATCTTATCTTTTCTTCATTATTTTTCTATCTTTGCTATTGATTGCTTACTCTCCTTTTTAAACATTACTGCCCATATATAATTGAAACTAGGTAGCATTGTTATGCTGTTAGTTTGATCTCAACACTTCTTTTTGTACCATTTTGAACTTTAATTTGTTTCTAAGTGAATAGTAAACCTTGGGGAGAGGCTTTTAAGTCGGCCAATCCGTGTTTTTTTTTTCTTTTTCTTTTTGGTCTCCCGTTATCTTGTTGTTATTGAATAATCACAATATTTCCGAATCTAAAATCCAAAAGCATATATGTATATAATCTAAAATTATATATTTATAGGAGAAATTTCTTCAAAAAGTTAGCTTATTAAGGGCCCTCCACCCATCCGCCACCGGCTATGTTTCTTTAATGGACATGATGACGCCTGAAAATCAAGAATTCATAGCTCTACCTATATGACATTCATACTACTTACGACTTATTTTAGCGTAGGGGTGCCGACATTGAAATGCGCCAATTTTTTTTTTTATTTTTATTTTTATTTTGTGGTTACAAATTATGTTATATTGAATGACACGTTTTGTTGGACTTAAATAAATTTTGGACCAAATTATTATAAAAACGTGCATAGATTCCACATTGACTTCACAAAAGATGGTGAAATGTTATTTAAAGTGGAGTTAAACCTTCACTCTTGAGTTAGCTTTTGTATTAGAGTTGGTTTTGACTTGAGTCCCATAACATTGGTGTTTTCATTGAGAGGCCGGTGAGTGGTGAAAATAAGGTTCAAAGGGAAACAGAAAGAGTTTGGAGGAGTGTGAAAGATGTCCAGAGTAAAGTCGTTCACACGTTTGATGTTTGCTGAGCAGGGGAATTGAAGCAACCTAGGAAGTAGGAAATGAGTGAAATTGTCCAAAAGGAAAAAGGGTAGGCATCTGATGCCAGCCGAGCAATGGAAGCAACGAAAGAAAGGACTACCTAGTGTTTGATAAGGAGTCAAAGTGAAGTCGTTCAAAGGGGAAAAGGACTACTGTACTTGGTGTCGAAAAAGGTTTGGAGTGTGAGCCGTCTAGGTATCTTAAGAGGTGGCAATGATGATATGATATTGCATCGACTCCACAAAAGATTATGAAGTGATACTTAAGTTGAGACCAAACATCTACTCTTGAATTAACTTTAGTGGTGGAGTTATGATCTTGATTTAAGTACCGTAACATATTTCCACACTTGAATAGTGTTATTTGCAAAACTTTAATTCGAAATCTTATTCAAAATGAACTAAACATACACATCCTAATTATTAAATCATGATTAATCATTAATTATAAGGTCATGTGCAAGTGACAAAGACTGAACTATTAATCAGGCATGGTGTATGGGTTCAAATTTTACTAGAGGTAATCATTGATCGGTCTATTTTGATTTAAAAAAAATCATTAGTCATTGATTATTTGAGCCGTGCTACATGTAACGGGTTAGGTCGACCGGATTTAACGCAAGTCACAAGCTCGGAATTTTGGCATCATTGAGACTATGATTTGAAGAATTGCCAAATGGAAATGACTAAAAATGGCAGTGTATGCAACTAGCGTTAGGTACATGCCTAAGCTACTTGCTCTATAACTCTATGTCTCTATTGAGGAGTTTGATTTGACTCTTGACTCTTGAGGTTTTTTATTTTTTTTATTATTTTTTTTAATCTAGAAGTCCCTGTTTCGCTGAACTCTTTGAACTCGCACCTAGATTCAAGAGAAGATAAATTACATAAATTTAGTTTTAAGATTCAACATCAAAATGTACATTTTTACGCACAATGAGTTCATCTCAACCCCAAACCCCAAATGTTCATAACAGAGATCGAATCTCTCATTGCCGCTGGAAGCAATTTTTTTTCTTTTTTCAAACAATAGGTACCTCTAAAATTTTATTTTATCAAATAATGAATTCTTTTTAGCCTATTTCTTGAATATGGGTGCTTTTCATACTATGTCAGAATTTGTTTTTCTTTTTTCAAACAATAGGTACCTTTAAAATTTTATTTTATCAAATAATGAATTCTTTTTAGCCTATTTCTTGAATATGGGTGCTTTTCATACTATGTCAGAATTTGTTGGCAAATTATTGTGTAAATCATGGTTCACGTACACAGTGTTATGTAGACCACAACAAAAAATACATTTTTTTAAGAAGCACGGGAGTTGGCCCAAGGGGAATCATCACTTGTGGGAATTGAACCTGGGTTCTCCCGAAATTCCTCCCCACAAAGAGATCACTTGTCACTTGAGCTACCCCACTAGGTTGAAAAAAAATGCATTTTCAATATATTAAAAATACATTATTTGTGCATTGAAGGCACATTATACAAAATGCACAATGATTGGAATTTATTGGTATTTTAGTCTCCTCCCCATTCTCTTTTGTGGTTGTTAAGCAAGATAGGGCATATTCTCTTTTGTAGCCGTTGAGCAAGGATAAGATGAGTGTTCCATGGCAAAGAAGTATTCCGATTGTTAATAGCTAGTTTGGGTGCAATATAGTATCCACCTTCATATGATATAAAAAAAAAAGTGTATATTTAATTTGTCTCACTATTACTTTTAACATTATTTTTATATTATCATTGATACATAATTTTCAAAAATAAAAATATTATCATTGATGCATATAAGACATTACACACTTTACCACATTATTATTGACTTGATCACATACATACAGTTTGTCACATTGATCATTTTTTCCTGCGACATCATCATATATTATTACAAAATAAGACCTTAAAGAATTATTAGAAAATAGATCGAAATGAAATAATATTACTCCACTAGCTAGGATGGCTATAGATGAAGGACAAATTTTATTTGAATAAGTTTTCAAGAATATATCAAACTAAAATATAATTGTGTGGATAGTCTAGTTACAATGTCTGAATTTCACATCAACTATATATGAATATTTGTAATATATATTATTCTAAATTCCGTTTGAAACACATGCAAGCATATTTTTGCCACAACATTATTTAGTAATAATTCGCGTAATTGGTCTACATTCACAAGGTTTGTTATGGAATTATATACAATATTTAATTGGGTTTCTTATAAGTGAATATAACTACATTATATTATACCAAAATAGATATATTATATTTGTGTATCTATCCATGTGAATATTTATGATTTTGCAATCATTGTACGAATTACCTGAATATTGTATTATTTATATTCTATTAATCACTTTTCTTTTGTGAGGAGTAAAATTTGACTATTTGATGGTATGCATGTATGCTAAATAAACTTAAGAGAGTTAAACTGTACTAAGAAGATTTTGTACGATAGGTTTAACAAAAAAAGTGTTAGGAAGAATTGAAATCGTGACTAGTGTTAGGAAGAATTGAAATCGTGACTTTTTGATACGAAAATTATGTTTCACACACTCAACCGTCCTTTTTAGGACTATATAATATAATAAATCATTCTTGATTAGTTGTTAGCATACATTGGACCTTATAGCACATGAAACAACAACCAAACTTGTCGCAACAACAGCGACCAACGTAACTCTTTAACAATTATTCAAAAGAACATCAAATTATATTAAACACTTTCAAAACGTCAAAACATAAAACATTGTATGTTTTACAATATATGTGCTTATTACACTTACCATACTATGTTCTATCCAAACTTCCCAAAATTGATGATTACAAATACAAAAATAATATTTAATTTAATGGGATAATAAGTATAGTAATAAAGGGCTGAGTTCACGTGAGAACAAGTTCTTAGGTAAAAAACACGGACTAATGTTAGTCGTCGGTTCAGGATAATCAACGACTCTAAAATAAGGAGAAAAATACAATAATATTTTGGTAAATATCTCAAAATTTTAAACGCTAAAAATCCACCAAGCAATATAACAAAGTGCAACCAGTAAACTCAAGGATATGTAAAAGTGCAACCGCGCGTCTGAGTGCACATTTATATATCATTGGACCCACTTTTAGATCAAGTCGGAAAGGTTCAGTGCACTTCCATGTATCATTTGATGTACTCTGTAATTTTGCTCAGTGCACTTTGCAATTCTGCTTAGTGGACTTTAAGGGTGCACTTTGCAGTTATGCTTAGTGGATTTTAAGCAGTGAAAAGTTTGTACCGTAATATTTACCAAATAGTGAGTGCGTTTTCGCGTCACTTTAGAGTCGTCGATCGTCCTGATATCGACAACTAATATTAGTCCATATTTTTTTTTGGGCATGATTCTCACCTTATCCTATTCTTGGTAAGAAATCATAAGGGGTATTGATGCTGGAGAGTCGCAATCATGAGTTACAATCTCTAGTGAGTTGCAGCTACCATGGCCCTGCCCATCACGGCAGGTCTAATGGATGTCACGTCGGCATAAATCAGTGGCCCAAAGTCGTGAAGGAATCTTGTCACGATGGTGGCGCTGGGCTCCGCCACCAAATTCTCCCACAGCTCCTCCGCGTCGTCGCCGGCGACGCCGCTGGCCCGCCGCCGGAAAACTTCCGTGGCGTCCACGCGGTGCAACTTCCACCCTTTCACGTTCCTGAGCCGTTGGATCTTCTCCAGCTGGCGACAGGCCAACTGGCACGTGTTGATTTTAACGGCGTCGATGGCTTCTCCCAGCAGCCTGGCGCGTGTGTCGGCGTTCGCGGTGGGTTCCGCCCGGAAATATCGGTGGAATTCTCCGACACCGATGGCTTTCCTTAAACCCCTCGAATAGTCCGCATTTTTCGGGTCGAACATTTTCCTCGCCTCCTCGATCATCCCCTGCTCCACCATCCGATCCACGCGCTCCGACACGAACGCGTGCAACACCGGCATCGCCACGTCGACCCACAAAAACATTACATCGTACATTGTTTTGAACCGACAATCGTCCACCAGCGCCTCGATGAACGAGTTCGACCCGCCGGCGATTACCGGCAGGTTGCCCCGACCCGAAATCGAATTTATCGTCCGAGACGCCATGCTGCAAAAATTCGTCGCCGTGAAATTCTTCGCCGGCTCGATCACGCCGAGGAGGTGGTGGGGCACGTGACATCGCTCCTCCTCCGTGATTTTGTTCGTCACTATGTCCATTCCTTGGTAAACTTGCATTTTATCGGAGTTCACCACCTCCGCCGTGAACCGGGTGGCAAGATCGATGGAGAGTCTTGATTTTCCGGCGCCGGTAACCCCCAACACCACCACAACTTTCCCCTTCTCCGGCCGCCGCTGCAGGATTTGCAGGTCAATCCCTCCACTACTTGGAATGTGCAACAAAGGCAATTTTTGTTTGCACATTAAAGGTTGCATTAATCTCGTAGTCATCATCATATGTTGAATCTTCAATTCAATCCTCGAAATTCTCACAAAATCTGTTAATTTACGTCACTCTTAGTAAATTATCTTCCAAACACTGCAACAACGTTACTTTCAGACGCTGTAACAGGGTTACTTTCACACGCTGCAGCTAAAACGTCACGGGACAAAGTTCAGACGTTGCAACAAGGTTAATTTCAGACGCTGTGACTAAAAATATCACGGGACAAAGTATAACAGCCTTATAAACTGGTATCGAGATTAGAATTAGGAGAGGGAGGGTGTGAAATTAGGTAGCTAGGGAAGATGGGAGGAACAAGTAATGATGGAGTGATATGATGTCAGCTATCAATGGAGGGAGGAATGGAGTTGAAAGAAAAGATGCATACAATATGGTATGTTGTGAGAAGAATGGAAAGAGAGGAGAAATATGCAAAGAGTATTAGAAGTGATGATAAAATTTTTGTTTAGCCAAATCAGGTGGGGGATGAGTATTTATAGTATATTTTTGGAGACATTCATGTAATTAAAAGCTAGCAAGTAGGGCCTTTGTTTTACTTTCCTATGTATATATAATAATATATAAATTATACATGTGATTTTAGTCAACTGAAACTGTACTTCTGTGAACAAAGTTTGAATTTTTTTTTTTTGTTTTATTGTTTGAATTACAAGAGAAACTTGTAATCTCATACAGGAAAAATATAATTGATAAAAATTTATGATATATGAAAGTAATGTTCCATTCACTCGATCATCTTTTTCAGCATTTATTTTTTATATTATACTGATATTTGATGGTCAAGTTTAAATATGTATATGAACTCCTAATATCATATTTAAACGACCTAAATCACTCCTACTTAAACTTATAGATTTGGGTCAATTAGACTATTCTTTTTCCTTTAATTAGTATGATATTATAGTTTAACTAGAGAAAAGGACATTGAAAAAATTCTTGTGACTTATAATTTTTCTAGTTGAATTAGGTAACGTCTAATATATTATTAAGTGTCATATCAATGAAATTTGCAAAGCAAATAACAAAAAAATAATAATAATAAAGAAAAGAAGTGAATAATTTTTAAAACATTTTAGACAATGACATTTTATCATCTTTATAAAAAGTTCAATTATACAAATACGAATCCATACTTTGCATCGAGATGACCTTTATAGATACCAATTTAGAATAGTTAATAAGTGAACTACTAATGCAACTTACTTTGATATATATGGCAATGCTAAAAAGTGTATATATAATTTGTGAGGACAAAAGAACTAGTTGGGAGTTGACAATGGATCCAAGAAAGAAAGATAATGAACAGAAAGTGTTTCTTTTCCAAGGTGGGATTACTACTTTAAGTGGTTATTGGTTTGTGGTACATATACAAATTGGCAAAGAATATAAGTTAGAGTATCTTATTCTAGGGGAATTTCATTTCTCCTCTCATTGGCTTCATTTGTGGGGAGATCAAAATATATATACATATATGAATGATCCATGATGCTTCTTTAGTGTTTTGCCCTCAATTTTTCTACTCAAGATAATATAAATAAATTCTCTTGAATTCTTTCCATCACAATATAATATATAATACCAAACATCAAATCATAAATTTTATTTTGCTAGCCGACCTTGACAAGATGTAATATATTATAACCCTACCAATGACTTAAAAGGGAGATATGAATTTGACCTTGTTATTATATGGGCATTATTGTATAAACATTTGCGAGCATATTAACCAGTTGAAGCACATCTCCTAATTTGCATCATCCAATCCATCCGTTTTCAGGGTAGAAATGATGAAAGTTTATTTTTAAAATTTGGGGTTTAAACTTATATAGTACCAGGCATCCACATGTTCTTGCCAGCTACTTTTATTTATTTGATTTTTTTTTGTTTAATTTCGAAATTGAAAGGCGTTCAATTCATCTTGTTGTGACTCAAAAGAGATAATTTTTTTTATATATAAAAAGATGATATATTGTTATAAAGGGCAAAAAGATCTTATATTATAGGGTATAAGTATATATTGTTCCTTATATAAGATCATATATTCATTCTCCATGTCTCTCAAATAAAACAAAATAAATATTCTCTAATTCCACAAGAATTGACATATTTACTTCAAATAATATATGCTTTAGGAAAAGTAAAAAATTTGTACTTGATAGTGCAAATTAAAGCAAAATAAGAATTTGACGAATTCACACTATGCAGCTAGAGAGTGTATATGTTATTACTTATCTAATCAAAGTCAAGGTACAAATACAAATTAAATGAGACTGTAAAGTGACTAATAAGGTGGTCGAATTGTCCTGATCAAGTAGATATAATAATGTAAAGAGAATAAATAGAGAGATGAGATATTAGATGATTCACAATGGCTCTGTTTGGCAGAGCTTATTTAGGAGCTTATAGCTTATTTTAAGTTACTAATAAGCTATAAGCTCTGTTTGGTAATGTTCCTAAAATAAGCTAGTAGCTTAAAATAAGAGCTTATTTTTGAACGCTATCTAAGGTAGCGTTTCAAAACAAGCTAGTAGCTTCCTAACTTTTTTTCCATCTTTAACCTTATTATTTTAAAGAAATGACATCAATTACCCTTCCCAATTAAAACCTTTTTAGCTAAACCTTTTTTTATTTTTTCTCTTCAATATATTTGGTTGTAATTTCAATTTAACATTTGTGTTTGAACATTGATTTTTGTATGAACTAATCTTATGAATTATAAACATTTTGTTTTACTTTATATGCTTTCAAATATATGTTCTTACTTTATATTTTATTAAACTATATTGATTTCACTATTTTATATTTTAATATATAAACAAACCTATTTAAATTTAAAACTATTTAAATTGTATATATGAAGATGTCCTTTTTAGTCTTTTTACATTTATCAGCTTATCAAAAAGTTAATTTTACCAAACACTTTGAAGCATAACAGTTAGCTTAACAGCTCTTCAGATTTCAGCTTCGAACTTATAGCTTTTCAGTTTTCAGCTACTTTTCAGCTTTCAGGCTAGTTTCAAACATAGCCAATGTAGGACACTAACCCCCCCCCCCACCCACCCCCACCCCCTAAAAAAATCAAAATTTTGACTATAATTTTCAATATATTTATCAACGTAGGGTAAGACGGTATGTATGAAGTTGAGCTTTGTCTGAAATTAGTGAGTGGACATCAATATTCATAGCGAGCTGTTATTTTTTTTTCCAATAACTTTATACATTATAAAATTGCTCATTGACACTGTTGCAAAAATCGGCTGCCTAGGCACTAGGCACCCCTAGGCCGAGACGAATTGCTCCCTAGGCGGCCGCCTAGCGCTTAACTCGGCCGACTCGACCGAATTCGGTCAAGTTAACTCACCCAACTCGGCAGAGTTAGCTGAGTTAACTCAGGCGAATCGACCTTGTTAAGTTTTTATTATATTTAAATTTATTTATTTATATAAATAAGAGAAGTAAGATATATATATATATATATATATATATATATATATATATATATATATATATATATATATATATACACACACACACAATATATATAATATAACATACACTCACACACATGCACTATTTTTTTTGTTTTTATAGATCGCCGCCTAGACGTTAGGCGTTAGTTTACCGTCCGACTAGCGCCTAGTACCTACTGCAACTATGATCATATCGTTGATGATTTTTCCAATAAAATGTAACTAATTTTCAATTGGAGAGTTATTTATACCCAATCTAAGTCTAGAACTCTCTATCATAATGAGGCTTTAATTTACAAATGATTAACTATCGGGTCTGTCGGTCGGACAAGATAATGAAATACGGTCCTAGCTCGATCGAAGTTACTTAGAAATGAAGTGTGAAAAGGCTTTTCTAATTTTGTTGTCTGCAATTTGAACATATTAACGCTGAATTCTCACATCGATCATTTCGAATTAAATCCTAACTACTAAGGTACGAGGAGAAAATGGTGTTGTCTGATAAACGTGTTTTGGTCAGTACGTCGGCTAACTCGGCAATCGGTACGGTCTATCTCCCCTACTTCCACGATATTAAATCAATGCAAACATATAACGTTATGCAACATTTCGTCATGTCGAGAATATGTTTAGTGTGTGAGTGTTATATGGTTTAATTTGCGCATTATTATCCAAGAATGAAATTTTTCTGCGCCCCTTAAAGGTTGGCGTGGACCAACTCTGATACTATTTGTTATCAAGTTCTTATCACTATGTCAAAAGTTAGAATTAATAATCAAGACGCCTTATGCCATAACATTTTCAAGAAACATGGTACTTCACTTACCTTTCCTGACCTCCGCCCAACAAAGTCAGTTTCGCCCCATTTGTTGGTGTTGTGTAGTTCTCTTACCTATTGTACGTTATGTCTAACCTATGTACTCGCTTCTCAACAAGAGTATCGAAAATTGACATTTAAGCTAAAACCTTATAACTATACTCCACTACAAAAGTTAGCCGGCTCTTAACCGTAGCGGCCCACGCACTATAGATGATTCAAACTCTTTTTGGTGTCCTCATATTATCAAGCACGTATCACCATACCAAATCACTCTAAACATACATCTTTTCTAATTCCAACCAATCTTTTCCCATTATTCATGGAGACCTCTCAACTAGAAATCACCACTCAAAACTAAGCGAATTCTAATTCTACCACAAAAACTAATTCAGACCCGAATGTTTATTAGTTTGATATTATTATCTCTCATTTGCGAAGGAATCAACGCAAAATCGTACTGTTTTTCTCAAGCAAAAAGGTGAGGGATTTAGCCGAGTGGGGGAAGAAGCAACATCGTTTTCTGGTAAGATTATGACACGACATGGTGCCTTACAACTGCAAAAATAGACGACCCAAAGAGAGACAAGTGGCCAGTTTAAACTTTAAAGAGCCACCATAGCCATGCAGCATTTTCCACACCCAAACATGATCAAATGATGATGCAGAAATTACATTTTTTTATGATAATTTAATTTCCAGACTTATATATATTCCCATATATTCCAAACCCAGTATGATCTGATCAGTTGTGAACAACAAGGGGATCAAGAATGATAACATATTATATTCCGACAAGTTAAAGCAAAAATCTCAAAATCTCCATGCATATATATATATATATATATCATGTAGATGGAGCTGCCATGCAGGAGTGTACTTTGCAGAATAAACAGGACAAGAAAAAAGGGTAATATGAAAGACAGGTGATATGATCAGACAGTAAGTTAAAAAGTACATTGTTGCTGCAAGTTGCCATTTTTATGGTGGCTGGATGGTGGATGTAAGCCCAGAATCCAGTGCGAAATGCACGAAAATATATATATGTACGCACTGCATTTTGGTGACAGTGGGAAAAAGCACAATATATGTTCTTTTTGGAGTGATTAGGAAACATGTAATCACTACACGATGATATATAGTGTATATAGAATAAATCTCGTTTTGTAACCCTGGCAGAAAAAAAGACTGTAAACCAACTTACATGTAACTGTATGTCCACGGGGTTAAACTCCATATTGTGATCCTGGTCAACAAATAACTATAAGCAGATAAATCAATCTAAGCTAGATTACCCATAGTTATGCATTAGAAAAAGTCTGTTTTGTGATCCTAACCAGCAAAGGTCCAGAGGGCACAGAATATATGTTATTGTTGCATGTGCAGAGGTGATAATGTGATATAAGTCAGCTGGCATGCATCCATGGGCAAGTTGCATTTGAAAAGCTTTATTTCATGGATGAAGGGATTGAAAGCTACTGATGCTGCAGAGTTCCTGTCAATCAGATCACCACATAAAGCAATGGGCATCATATCAACTCAAAGTTTTGCACGCACAATAATAATATAATGCTTCTCATCTGTAAAGACGACACCTGCATCTTCGCCGCCGGCGTGAGTTTGGATGAGTTTTCCGACACAAGGAAAGATTCCGGTCGATGAGTTTTGTCGGAAAACTAGGTCTACGGAGTACGGACGAGATATATTCCACTTTCAATTCCAACCTATTATTTATGTTGGAAATTTGGTTGGCATAGTGATTTATCTTATCAAACATGTGAAGATGTAGTTGTAAATCTTTAAATTAAATACCACATAGGCAGCTCAATTGATCATATGGGTGAAATTTGAGAATAAAAATCAGAAATTGAGTTTCACCAGCTACAGTGTAGATATATCATAATTGACAACCCAAATTTCTAGCTAGCATCTTGGGGTCTATGACTTTTAAAGCGATAGATCTTAATGACATAGAATTGATGAGCTTTGGTAGTCGCATTGGAGTTACACTCAATATGGTGAATGGGCTCCTTGTGCACATCAGGCATTGATCCTGCAATCTAATAGCAGTTGAATTAGCGTGATTTATTCCTAGGATATAGAATTGTCCTTTGGCAGTGGCAATGTTAGAATTATACTCAATATAGTGGATTAGCTCCTTGTGCACACCAGGTCTTCTGGTCTAATAGCAGTTGAGTCACCGATTTATCTCTTCACTATCTTGTTGGATTTGGATGCAAGGAGTTGGGGAACAAGAAAATTTTACCATGTGCAAGAATTATACTATATCCACTCTTGCCACCCTTTTAGTGACTATATCTAGCCACTTTTTTGGGGCTTTTTTTAAAAAGCTAAGTAGTTATAAATGTTGGGGATCTATTGGTCCTATTTAATTCCCTATCTAACATATATTTCATTTAATTGCATATATATTATTCATTATAAAGATTTTCACTGCCCCAAAATCGCCCCATGGGCCTTGTGGGTCCAGCCCAGCCCATAAATAGGGATGTTGAGCCTTTACTCTCTTTAGCAATTGGGCCCAAAAAGGTCATGGTCATGGTCAATGTTTTTCAGAATTTTATAGTTTTTCAAGGTTGGGTTCTTCAGAATCACATGAGTGGCATTGTCAAAATTACACCTTTGTTTTGTTTTTTTCGATGACCAATGACCCTCTATCTTTGCCAACGGCGAAGACCACAAAGAGATTAACCAGCATAAGTTGTTCATAACTAATTGGTTCAAAATAAAAAAGTTAAAATCGAACTTGTAACATTGTGGTTGAACGAACTGGTTACTCATTTGAATGCAGATGAAATTAGAGGGGTACTGAGAATACTAGGATTTTAGTTTGCAGATTGTTGTGTTTGGTTTTTTCAGCAAAAGTCTAGGATGTAACCAAGTTTGGTTTTTCTTTGGGGCTTGAATCTCAGCTCAATTAAATACTTGTACATCATGACTATTTGAATCAAATTTAAAGAGTAACCACTAAGAATGCTCTAACCAATCATAAATAAAAAATAAAAAAAATTAAAAAAAAAGGTTTGGTCAACATTACTTGTTCACCAAGAGCCGTCAATTCCGACAAAAACATATAATACTCGTACTAAAGACAGACAAACAGTGGTATATATATAAAACTGTCCTGCTTTAATTTTGTGTCTGCACTGTACTGTACTCCATTATTGTGCTTGCTACTACAATGGCCAATTTCAAGAAGCCCGTCAAATGCTATCTGGTAATTAACTTCTATTTCTCTGAAAGTTTTACAGTTGTGTGATTCACAGTCTAATCAAGAAGAGAGTTTTGTGTTATATCTATGATCAGGTGGATGTGTTCACAGATTCGGCATTCAAAGGAAACCCAGCTTTGGTTTGTGTGTTAGACGAGGAATCAGAGAGGGACAGTGAGTGGATGAAATGTATTGCTCGCGAGTTCAATGCTCCCATGACTTGTTTCCTCGCTAGAATCGCCCAGTCCGAGGTGGTTCTTTCTCACACTGCTGTCGTGAATCCTAGGTTTCACCTTCGCTGGTTCACTCCCTTCGCTGTTGAGGTCGGTTGCGTTTCATCACATCATTTCGCCTTCCATTTCTTCAATATCCTCAACTCATATCGTACAATTAGTAACTTTTTTTTAGTGCGAGGGAAACCATAGTCACTTATCACCCGAGAATATGTATGTGTAGAGTATAGAAGTCTCAAATGAACTCGTTAGATTGATGTTTAGTCTAAGGAGACTCAGCCCGACTCGGTCTATTTAGTATGATGGGCAAATTAGGATTACCTAATTTTATCTTATGGATCATTGTTATACCATATACCAGAGTTTATATTGCATCGTGCACACGATGACTTGATACAAAAATTATGTATCTTCAATTAACACATTTTGTACTTATATCTGACAATCTGTACATGAAAACAAATAAATTGATAATTATTGGCACATAACATATAGCTACAAGTACAGAAATGGTCAATGAAATATACATAGACCCTCTTTGGTAAATAATCAGCCTATATAGCCAATTTTGGCTTATGTGACCACTATTAGTTGTTTGAATTGGTTAAAAAACAATATAAGCCTTTGGTTAATAAGCTTTTTGTAACTCCAAAATATTAAAATTCAAAAGGCTACTCAAAGCAGCCTTTTCAATTAGCTTTTTGAGAAAAGAAACTATACCAAACAGTTATTAGCTACCAGTTAATTTATCAAACAACTTTCTACAATCAGCTAATGTTATCAACAAATCAAACATTCTATTCCAAACAGCCAACCCAATCAGCTAACAACCATTTACCAAACATGACCATAATGTATCAACTACAGACACATAATCTGAAAATTATTTTTGGACCAGGATTTACCATGGGTAAAAATCCTGGTTCATGATATAATTTGAAGTTAATAACTATACCAACATGTTCGGGTTGCCCCGGATATAATTGGTTTGATTATGGTGCATTTGGGTGTGTGATTCATTGAGATTAAGGGTAAAGGTGCGTTACATTGCAGGTGGAGCTATGTGGGCACGCCACTGTAGCGGCGGCGCACCATCTCTTCTCAAATGGTTTGGTGAGAACTGAGACGGTGGAGTTCTCCACACTCTCTGGGGTTTTGAGTGCCAGAAAGTTACCCGACGACCAAGCAGCCGATAACACCTTCTACGTCGAGCTAGACTTTCCGATCATCCCCGTTTCTGACATCAACTGCGCCGGCGACATTCCGGCAGTTGCTAAATGCTTGAACGGGGCGTCTGTGGTGGAGATCAGCAGGACGGCCAAGGGCGATCTCTTTGTATGTATTCTTTATTTCTTGTGTATTGACACAGAAAATTTAATAATTTTTTTATTATTTTTAATGTTAGTATATGATATTATCTAATTTGTTTAATTATATAATATGAAAAGAGTTTGAACCTGTGTCTTTCTCGCAGGTTGTTCTCCCCTCCGCGGATGCGGTTGTTGCTGTAGAGCCTGACATGGATGAGATCAAGAAACTTTCAGGGAAAGGAATGATTTTAACAGGATCTGCTCCTCCTGAATCCGGATTCAATTTCTTCAGCCGTGTTTTCTGGCCAAAAGTGGGAGTTCCAGAGGTACATGCTAACCTGAGCCAAAGTTGATTAGATAGTGGGTTTGATAAGTTTCAAGTTTGACTTTTATAATGACCTTCTTGATTTGACCAGATTATATACTTGTAATCCTTTACTGGGTAGAGTCATTCATACGAGTTTTTTAGGTAACTTTTAGTTGACATTAGAGTTGTAAACATTCCATATAGGCACCGGTTAATCGACGCTTAGGCGCTAGGCGTCGGCTGCCTAGTGTATTACCATAATCGATGGTCTAGGCGGCCGACTAGGTTGTCTAAGCGCCACTTAGGTCGTTTAGGCGCTGACTGACTAAGGTATCGACTAGACCTCCTAGGCACCGACTAGGCGCCAATTAGTTATTGTTGCCTAAAAACCCTATTGGGCGAAATAACCCTAACTTGTTCAAACTCTAGTTGTTTTTATATTAATATTTAATATTTTATTATTAAATAGTTTATAATTATTAGTCTTACAAAAATTAAAAAGATTTAAACAAATTTTTAAAAATAAAAAATTACACAGGCACTAGGCGCTCCGTGAGTGTCTGAGGAGTGTGTAGCGGTTTTTTTAACTATGGTTGAGGTATAACATTTTCTCCAATTATGTTGTTAAATGAATTTCTATACCATTTCAGGATCCAGTTTGTGGGAGCGCACATTGTGCGTTGGCTTATTATTGGCACAAGAAGCTAGGAAAATGTGATCTTGTTGCTTATGCAGTATATTCTCTCTCTCACCCTATCGAGTATAGTATATATAAATAATAAGCGTATAGTCTAACTATAACTCTATAAGTTAAAACGAACCACCTTTCAATTTTCTCTACTTTGCCAATTCCAGGCATCCGCAAGAGGTGGGGTGTTAAAGCTGCATGTAGATGAAGATAAGCAAAGAGTGCTTATAAGTGGGAAGGCTGTTGCTGTGATGGAAGGTTTGGTTTTGGTTTAGTATGGATCAAGGATGTATGTGATACTCCTACTTGACAAGTAGGGAGGGAGCAAAAATTGTCGTTGATGTATTTTTCGTTATCTTTTTCTTTTTTAATAAATAAAATGGAGGGGGAAACCTCAACCATCGAGTGGTCATGCTAAGACAACTATTGAATGGAAAGCCCGCACGGTCTTCTTCTAAGATGATCCTTAATTCTTCTGAAGGTTCTTCAAGGTCTCTCCAACTATCTCCACGACCAATGGCCTACTTAGCCAATCTGTGTACTTTGATTTTGCTTTCTATAAACATAAATGAAGTCGATGTTCCAAGTTTTCGTAACAAATCCCTTACACTTGTGGATGATACCTCTCACTTGCTCTGTTACGCAAATTAGTAGTTATCTTTAAATTTGAAGAATTTAGTTGGAATATATAGTTGGGAGTTGCCAAAGATCTTGTGGTCAAGTGGCATAGCTGTAGCCCTCTTAAGTGAGAGGTCATAGGTTTGATCTCCATCATTTTGTTGTGAACATATAAGATGCATTTAGGACAAATCACAAAGCATATAATTGGTTAATGGTTGTGAATTTCTCTAGCACAGACCCTCCTATATAGTTTATGTTTTACTTTTTATATATAGTTTGTAAGTTATTATACAATATTTATTGCATTCTTTTAAATAGTGGCCGCAGATTTTTTATAGTCAACAAAAAAACTAAATATGTACAAAATTTTGTATTTGCTTAGTTGTAGTATGGTCAATATATAAAAAAAAGATTGTGAAACTATGACTATATGTATACATACAAAATTTCGTGAGCAAATAATATTATTATTACTTTAGCCAAGTTAAAATTATGAAAAGTTTTATAATATAAAAAATGTATCATGTTTATAATTATAAATAAAAAAGACAATCACATATTTATATACGTAGTGGTTATTATTTATAAAAATGTTATTAACATGGTGTACTTTGACATTAGAAAACTTTTTTTTTTTTAATTTAAGAATAAATAAAAGCATCCAAGGGGTCGATTTAGAATCATTTGTATTAGTCATATCTTGTCGTATGCGATTCGGTTAGATTAGCCATATCTTGCTATATGCGAATCGATTGGATTAGTCATGTGTGGACGGTGTGGTATTCATGTGAAAGTCTCACATAATGTGACGTGCTCCTAATACTTTCACCTAATGGGTTGTTGAGTCATCGTAATTTATCATTTCACTATACTGTTGGGACAGGTTGTGGGGATCCAAGAGGTGACGGAATTTCGCTTTTTGCAAGCAAGACCAAGAAAAATGGAGTAAAAAAAAAAAAAAAAAAAAAAAAACAGAGCACAAAAACGACGTCGTAGAGGTGGCTGAAGAATGAAGATTAAAATTCCGTAGACCGCCCGATTCGTGCCCTAAAACCCCGTCCTCCAGGCTGCAGAGGCTTTTGCGCTCTATCGCTTCGACATAGCCCTAGCTTCTCTGTTCTTACTCTCTCAACGATGAAGCTTGTCAGGTCGGTTTACTGATGCAAATCACTGCATTTCTTATTTTCTTTTACACATTTCGATTCCGATTTTCGCTAACGCGTATGTTAACTGTTGTTTCTTGTTCTTGTTCTCTTCAGATTTTTGATGAAATTGAACAATGAGACGG
The DNA here is from genome assembly GCA_003576665.1 of Ipomoea trifida. Taxonomy (NCBI): domain Eukaryota; kingdom Viridiplantae; phylum Streptophyta; class Magnoliopsida; order Solanales; family Convolvulaceae; genus Ipomoea; species Ipomoea trifida. The sequence continues at coordinate 18,347,332 of CP025657.1, read as the reverse complement.
TCTCGATTGAGCTCAAGAACGGGACTGTTGTTCACGGAACCATTACAGGTATTTCTCGTTAACACAATCTGTAGATGTGCATATTTTCGGATCGTATTGTCTGTCGTGTTCAAGGCTTGCGATCTGCTAGACTATCGAGCTGAATAATCTGTGTTTGAGTTTAAAACTTACACTATAAACTAGGTAGTTATATACTTGTGTTATATACGAAGTATTGAGGTGGAGAAGACCTTTTTCCCAGTTCTTGAGCGGTTGCTAACTTGCAGTTTTCAACTTCATTTTGCTTTGACTTACTTCTAATAGTTGGAAATGAAGTTGTGTACTGGCTTTACTTTTGTTTCTTACTGGCCCAAGGAAGCTTCTGAACTAAGAAATGAAGCTCAAGAAAGTGTTTGGTTAGAGTTTCTATAATTGAGCTTGATAAACGTTTGAACCGATGCTCCCGATTTGGGGAGGGGGTGGCAGTGTCTCGCATATTAATGGGAAACAAAAGAAATGTAGCTGTTCAATAATTTATAGCATGGGGGACTATTATCGAAATCCAACATGGACTCTTGATCTGATTTTCTTTGCTGAGTTGTATGTTGTGATTGTGTTTGTAGGCGGAATAGTCTGGTGGTTTAGTGGTTTAGTCAGAGTCACTTAAATCATGGTTTATTAGATGGTAATCTTGCATGAGATACTCACTAGTGTAGTGTGCACTTGCCACTTTCGTTTGCCAGAGAGAATGGATATTATATACACAAAATCTTTGGTTTAGATATCCTCTGTGATCTTTATGCATTCCACGTCTAGAATGAGGGAGCAAAGTGTTTTGGTTGATTGATCTATGTGTGTTCACATATGGGCTCAACAAGGATGATGCATCCTTTGCCTAATATGTTTGGGTTTTGAATTATTTGCCTATATGCTTATCTTTTGTCATGGTTGAGTTGAGGGATGTGGGGTGTGTTCATAAACAAGATATATCCAATAATAATTATACATATGGATAAAGAGATTCATGTATACATTTTAGAGCTATGATTGTAAAGAGATTCATGAATCCATTTTTCTTGGATTCACATACTCCTAATGTACTTAAGAATACTTATTTCTATCATGTTTCACATTTTTACAGGTGTTGATGTTAGCATGAACACACACTTGAAGACAGTAAAGCTTACTCCGAAAGGCAAAAATCCCGTGACTATGGATCACCTGAGTGTAAGGGGCAACAACATTCGCTATTACATCCTCCCCGATAGCTTAAATCTCGAGACTCTGCTAGTGGAAGAAACTCCTAGAGTGAAGCCTAAGAAGCCAACTGCTGGTACAGTTCTAATCCCCTGGTCAACACATTTGTTGGTTCAAACTTCAAACCATCACTTCACAAAGTTCTATGACATTATGTGCTTAGCTACTTCTAAAGTTGTGTTGCTTTCTTTGTCCATGTTCAGGAAGGCCAATGGGCCGGGGTCGGGGCCGTGGACGCGGGCGTGGCCGTGGGCGAGGCCGGTAAAGGCCTTCAAGTCATTCCCCATTTTGTGACATCTGTTTGTGTAGACGCATGTATTCATGATGGAGAGTCTATTTCGTTATGTAGTTTAATAGCATGGAATGGATGCCGATCTGTTACTTACTACTTTGAGTGGATTATGGAGATTTTCTTTAGTATATTGCTTTGTTAATCACTCCGTATAACTTAGTGGATCAAACACATGATAACCTGATCAATCCATATGACATGCCTAATGAGTGTGCTTTTATAGATTTTAGGTTCGCATCAGGTTTAAATGAATTGTTAATTGTACTTTTTATAGAGTATTGAACTTGAATAGCTTAAGTTTGTGTCATTTTGAAATTATACCCCTAACTAGCATCACAACAGACTAATTTTAAACGAATTGTTAATTGTTCTTTTATATAGAGGATTGAACTTGAATAGCTCAAGTTTGTGTTGTGTGTCAAAGCAGACAATTTATATAGAGTATTGAACTTGAATAGCTCAAATTTGTTTCATTTATTGTAAAAACTCGTAGGATATCTGGGTGATTTAACCTGGCAGATATCCGCCAGATAGTTCGCCTATTATAATTTCCTGTAAAAAAATGTAATATTAGTCATCATATTTTAAAATAAATTTAAGAATGATAAACTAAATTTTTTCAGAAAAATATCTTTAAAAATGAGGCTATAAATAAACAATAGTGGGTAAATAAGATTGGTGTCTGAAGAGAAGAGGATAAAGAGATTAAATGGGGGAGAGGGAGAAAAACTCGCTGAAACAAGCGGCGGTGGTTTTCGGAGCCCTAGCTGCCGGATGGCTAGCAATTGAGCTCGCCTTCAAGCCGTTGCTCGACAAGGCCAGAGCCGCCTTGAACAAATCCGACCCGAATCACGACCCGGATGATGCACCGATTGCACCCGAAATGTTGCCGCTGGAAGTGGAGGACGACCCCCCCAAGGAAAGTAGCTGATTCTGATCGCCAAGGTTATAGGGAAAGCATGTATTAGTACTGTTAAGACCGATTAGTTTTCTCCAATCTCTGTATTAGACTGATATATGCTGTTGGATGAACTTTCCCCCTTTCTGTTTCTAACTGTCTGTGTTGAATAATTCCTCTGCCTCTTAATTGTTATTTCTGTGTTTCCTTTTGTTGCGGCAGCTACGAATGCTAAGTTAGTATAGATTGACCTTGAAAACACAACTGGCTTGCAAATTAAAGTTGTGGAAAACTTAATAGATTAGGTCACAGTTGTCATATTTGGCCAATGGTAAAGAGTGTAGCCCTCTGACCAAGTTGAGGATGATATATCTGTGCTGTTAAACTCTGTGTTGCTGTATTTGATTTGTAAATGGTCGGTTTCGAGATGTGACTGGTGACCTTTTCATGCCGGGAGTAGATTGATCAGTAAGCTGACTAGTGACTAGTACTCGCTAATAATTTATGAATCTATGACTAGTAAGCCCTCTGACTGAGTCGAGGATTGAGTTTCAAGATGGTTTGATGTATCTGTGCTGTTAAACTCCATGTTGCTGTATTTTATTTGTAAATGGTTGATTTTGAGATGTGACTGGTTACCTTTTTCATGTGGGGAGTAGATTGATCAATAAGCTGACTAGTACATCTTTCTTTTAGCTTGCTTATGATTTATGAATCTATGACTACTGACTAGTAAGCACTCTGATCAAGTTGAGGATTGAGTTTCAAGATGGTTTGATTTATCTGTGTTGCCGTATTTGATTTGTAATTGGTTGATTTTGAGATGTGACTGATGACCCTTCATGCATGGAGTAGATAGTATATCTTGTTTAGCTTGCTTATGATTTGTGAATAACTTTCTATGATTTATGAATCTGTAGCTTTCTGAAGCATTGATGGTGTTTGAGACTAGTTACTTTTCTTTGTTTAATGATCACATTGACAGCACAGATCCAGCACATAAGCACATTTGAATGTCATCATTAGCAGGTTAGTTGAAATGTCTGTCTCATAAAGATGAGTCAAGGGCTTACTTCTTGTGCTTTAAGATACATTCTTTGAATTCAAGAAGAGGGCTTTGGTGATGGTTTTAGCTTGCTTGCTGTTGCTTTGAATGGTATATGAAGAGATTGAAGCTGTTGATTCTTTGTGAGAGAGCTTGAGAAAACAAGTCCACTTGGGGGTTTTCCTAGTATTGGGCTTTTGCTCATTCACCTTAGAACTTACCTTAATTTAGGCAAATTATTGTGTGAACCATGGTCTACATACTTGTGTGGATCATACATATCATTTTTTAATATACTAAAAGTACATTATTTTTATATTGAATGTACATTATTTAATATTATATAAAATAATGTATGTACTTTTATTTATGGTCTACACAGTTGTATGGACCATGATCTATATAATAATGTTTGCTTAATTTATTGGTAGTTTCAGTTTCAGTTATCAAAAGTTGTAAAATATACCCTTAATTTTGCAAATTTTTCGGGTTTCTTGCAAGCAAAAACCTAACATGGCATTAGAGTATTGTTGCTCAGAGTTCGATTTTCTATAGTTGACTGGTTTAAACCAAGAAAAGTAAAAGATCATAAAAAGATAAATTATTTTGGATTGTACATAATTGATTAGCTCAAATCAAGAAATTACTTATCCAACTAACTTGGTTAGGGGTTGTTGGAATAAAAAATATATTTGTTCAAACACTCTTAGTAGAGCTCTTTGCATAGGATACATTATTTGTGTGATTTGTTAGATTTATTTAGTGCATACCATCAAATAATAATTTTTAATTTCAAATATCTAAATTGGGAAGAAAATGACCATAAAATTTCACAAATAAACCAAAAATAAGTGACCCCACTATGTTGAAAGCTCAAATTAATAAACAAAAATATCTAAACTTTAAAATATCTGCAACTGGTATGTATAGTATACCTTATCATATGATGACTTGGAAGTTTTGAGTCCAACACTGTCACGCATTGTAAAGCTCGTCAATGGGCCCACCTGGGTCTCCTTTTGACTTCCCACGTGGCAGCTGGCAAAGACATAGCCGGTTCTTGTTCACCAACGTTAATCCTGCAGTTTTGTTATAATCCACCGCAGAAACACACAGATAATCCTCTATTGTATTCAACACACTCTAGTGATGACACGCACAAATTCTTGAATCTTGCAGGTACACGGAATATCGCAATTTTGCAGAAGGGCCCCCAAGAAAATCTTGGGGAAATTCAGAAGAAAGTGACCCCTGAACCCACAGTCTTCAATCACAAATCTTCTTCTTCTTCTTCTGCTTCAAATACCATCTTCACCGCCATGGCTTTGCCGACCCGCTAGTTTCTGGACCACAGAGGTATGTTTTTAATGTTTCCCCTAAATTATTCCTTGGGTTTTGGGCTTTGGAGCCTTTAAATTTCTGGGATTTTGTCAGTGTGTGTAAGACTCTATCCTTTATCCTAAATTTCTTTGTTTTGGAGCATTTAAATTTCTGGGATTTTGTCAGTTTGTAAGACTGTATCCTTCCTTAATCCTAAATTTCTTTGTTTTGGAGCCTTTAAATTTCTGGGATTTTGTCAGTTTGCAAGACTGTATCCTTTATCCTAAATTGCTTTGTTTTGTTTGCTTATTCTTCCCTTTGGGATTATGTTTGTAGCATTCTTTGTTAGCTGATTACTCCATATTAGGTTTCTGTTTTTGTTTTGGACTGATGCAGAAGTGTAGTGATTTTGAATCCTTTTGGAAAAAAATAGTCAAAGGTTTGGCTTTAACCCCAGTTACCTGCAGAAAAGCTGGTGTATTCCAGTATTTGAACCTTCCTGGGAGATTTTAGTTGGGTATTAGAGAAATTACTTCTTGTTGACATAGCAGGTTGGGGAATTCCCTTTTGAGTGATGAGGGAAACCCGCAACGACTACTGAGGCTGTGCACAAAGTAAGCTCAGCCTCGTGACTCTATTAATCTAACCGGCAAAGAATCACAAGGTAATAAACTAGCCTAAGTTTCTTATAGCTAATCGGCTTAAACCAACCAGGCCAATAGGCTGCTCCCGCTGGGAGTTGAACTTGTAACCTTGTGATTATCAAGTCTACAGTTTGACAAACTTGGCTAGAGTTGCCCCGGAATTTCCCCTTTTGGTTTGCTAACGAGATAGAGGTTTACTTAGATAGCTTTGCAGTGTCTTTCTGAGTACTCTAGATATACTATGTTAGAGAAAAATGCTGATTCTTGGATGGAGAGATGATATTGCAGGGGAAAGGTTGAAACTTTGTTACGAGTGGTTGCAGATCATGTATGATACTGGTTAAGGTTTCAGGGTTTTAGCGTATACTGTCCTTAGAAATGATGAATATTTGAGGGTAAAAGCTACAAATGTTTGTAAAGCGACATTGATATTAGACATGACAGATGGCCTGCTAATGAAGCTGACAGCAGGTGATATATAGTACATGGGGTAATTTGTGAAAACATGCATGAAAATAGATGGACCGGTAAGAAAATTTTTAACCTCCTGGAGAGCACCCTCTAAATTCGATTTGTAAGGTTGGGGAAGTCTGTTTTAGAATAGATGTGTGGTATAACAGTTGTGCTCGTGGAACTTATCAGATACAGGTAATGGAAGATGTTATGGTTTACTGTTTGGTTTTGGTCATATCGACATATTGTTCTGGGCTTTGTGACGATTGTTTGAATGTTTGATGAATCACTGCATCCCGTTCCCTTGATCTTGAAAGGATAAGATTATGAAGTTTTTCATTTTTAGCGGTTCAACAAATTTCAATTCAACCTGTTTGATTTCAAGTTACTGTTTGTAAAACTATATCTGTGCAGGAAGAACATGATTAACTAGCAGCATAAAATACATTAATTACAATGTGATAAAGATCATAGGAAAGAATCAAAGATCTCAAACAAAGACGATATGATGATGAGTGCTATCCACTTATCCCGGGGCTTTAATATGAATGTGGAGTTTGAGCTTTGCTTTGGCTCACATATGAAACAGAAGGCTGTTTTGTGTTGTTTTTAGTATTATTGATTGATTTTCGATGCATTTCTGAATTGTCTAACGTAATATTGCTTGTATACTTTCAGATGATTAGAAAACTATGGCAACATCAGTTACACCGGTTGAAAACATGGCTTCGTTAAGTAGTGATCTATTCTACGACATACTAAAGCGTCTTGACGGTGCTACTTTAGCTAGCGCAGCCTGTGCGTGTGCAGCCTTCTGCTCTATATCGAAGGAAGAGAAGTTATGGGAAAACGTGTGCGCTTCTATGTGGCCTTCGACTAACCGAGATGATGTCAAGAGTTTGATATCGTCAATAGGCGGGTTCAAAAAGTTCTATGCAGACTGTTTCCCGCTCATTGTGAACAAGGAAGTGACTGAATTCCGATGGAATGAGTACCTCGAGAATCCTGAAGAGTGGACCGAAGCCGAGTATTATGGCGACATAGATGAATCTGAGAATGTTTCACCGACGGATTTTGTCTCGATTGTGGATGTCAGATACAAAGATAAAACGATCTGCTCAAAAGCTCTTTGGGGCATCCCTAATGCTAATGGCGCCCAACGTTGGTTCTATAACTGCCCGTTTCGGGTTGATCTTTTCACCTACACTGCCCGAGATGACGACGACGCGGGTGAAGTCACTCTCTCGGTTTCTGACGGTCTACCTCCCATTACATCCCTCGAGAAAGAGAGGAAAGACGGGAAACTGTGGCAGGAGCTCCGAGATGGAATCAGGCTGAGTTGGATCGTCGTCAACACAAAGATAAAACAAGCCGCTAATCTCTCGAGCTGGAGCCCTCTCGGGGGGCAGCGACACTGGCCGACAGACAAGGACTTCTTGATACGCTTCGGCTCCATTCTGCCAGCCAAGGACATCCTTCCATGCCACGCTGTTGAATGCATCCTTCTCATGAAGTTCAGAGTGGTCCACACAGAAGGCGGGGGCGCCCACACGACTCTCAAGATGACCGAACTAAGCATGCAGTTAGGCGACATGGAAGGCGCCCACGTTAACGGAAGGAACAGCCTGCTCGTCCTCAAGGAGGCGCTGAGCTGCCAGAGGAGCAAGAACTACAACGAGGCCCTCGAGTCCTGTCAGCTGTACTCGAAAGTGCAGAGCGAGCTGAAGGAAGAGAAGATGAGAAACGAAAGCCGCCTAGATAGACTCTACATCCTCAGCGGCATAGCAGCCTGCGCCACATTTTGGTACTACTTTCTGTAACTCGCTGTTAAGCCCTTCCCCGAGGTGGGAGCCCTCGGGATTGGGACCCGCAAATCTCTCCTGGCTGACATTGTTGGCTATTCCTAGTATAGTACAATGTATGAAGTATTTACCAAAAAAATTGGATCCATTTCTGCTCATTCTTAGCTGTTTTCTTAATTGCTATTTAATCTCTAGGAGGGATATCACGTTTTAGTGTTTTTGGTCATGACAACATAATACAACTTCCACGTTTGGGCATGCCGGAGCACGTTAAAAGGAATGGGGATCATCAAATCTTGTCCCCATCTTCTTCATGACTGGTGTTGGGTATTAGGCATATTTTATTAGTCACGGCCGGTGGAACAAATCACACCAAAAAAAAAAAAAAAACACTAATCAACGGTTTCCATTTTTTAAGAATCCCGCATTTTTTAAAAAAATAAGCTGACATATCACAACAGAGATTGGAGAATTTCCTTCCGAGCAATTTATCGTGAGCAAAATAGAGTGGTTGACTGTCTTGCGTCTTTCGGGGCCAGTCAAGGGGAGGAGAGAAAGACGATTGATGTTGATGCTTGCCTAGTCGTGGTTGACTGTCTTGCGTCTTTTGGGGCCAGTCAAGGGGAGGAGAGAAAGACGATTGATGTTGATGCTTGCCCAATCGTGAGCGAGGAATTATATCTTGACGATCTGTCACGAGAACGCGTAGAGTGGAGGAGTCAGCGTAATGCTCTGACTTCCCAGGGGTCCCTCTCCTTTCCTGATTCTAAAGAAAAATATCGTTTAGTAACATGATGGAATTTGGTAGTCTCAATTACCAAAGATTTTAGGAGATTTGTTTCCTTATTTGTGCCACTTTCCTTTTGTATATTTGGAATGTAATATCGTAATTTTGGTAGACAATTTTCACTAAATTTGAGCGTGACCAACCCTTGATTGGCATGCCAGATTCTTAGATGATTTCGTTTTCTAATTTAAATCGAATGCCTAACTATAAATATCCATTCTCAGGTAAATTTTTGTTTTATCGGAACGATTGTGTTAACAAGCTGACAACTAATTCTATGTCATAAACGAACCTTATGAGTTCTAATTTTATATTACGACAATCTCACCGACTGTAAACTAAACATCCTAAATAGATTATTACAAGATATCAAAATTATGGTACAAAAGGGAATGAAATTAAATATGAAAAATTGAGAAATTGTATGAGTTGTAAAGTAGAGGTTGATGTACCGCTAAAGAAAGAACGAAAGTCATATCCGGGAAACACTCCGCAAATAATTCAAGACTGTATCTTTTATGTGTCCTAAGTTAACGTCATATGATATTGACTTCCTTCTTTATAATATATGTATCTAAATTTTTGTATATTATCTTCATTCATAACGAATGTAATTATGTTTTATTTTAGGTTTAATTTAGGAGTTACAATTATATTAAATAGATTTGTTGTGTTATGTATTGGAAGATAATAAGTGGTGAAACGGAATGGAGTGACGATATTTTTTTTGAACCTGATATGAGTTTGTTGAGTGGGACAGGGGTACGGGAGCGCTACGGTACATGTGTAATTTTATAAATGTACCATTAGGTTATCTAACCTTGAATGTTTTTATCATTATAATTAATAAAAGGGTTTTTTTTTGGTAGACGTAGGCTCTCAGCCGAACTATGTAAACTCTCCTTCTATTCTTGATTTTTTGATCCTATTTTTATCAACAAATTTTATGTTGGGACCTTGGCGTGGAAAGTTTTCAAGGACAATCACAAGCTAAGGATCTTGTCGAGAATAGCAGTCGAAAATCTTGTTGTATTAACCGACCTAGAGGATTTTACTAAGAATAGTTGTAGAGGGTCATATTTACTATATACTTAATTACCTTCTTGCCACGGTCATATCAACATAAAGCAATCATGTTTATAATTTCAAAAACTGAATATATATATGAAACAGAACTAGTTAGACACCGGGAATTAATCAAGTAATGATATGATTATCCACTCCTATCACATCTTGAAATTTGAATCTCCATACTTTTGGCCTTGGCATTGGCATAGAGAAATAGAGAGCATGAAATTAACAAGTGATGATCACCACTCACCTAATTAACCTAATGCTATCAAGATGATTGGGGGGACGAACATAATCCAAAAGGTGGCCATCATGTTCTAGGGAGACTATTCCCATTCCAATTCCCTTACAATTATGCAATTTCAATGGATAAAATCACCTTCTAATTAATTTGATGTCCGACAATGTTGTTGTCCCACATTCACTCACCTTTAAGTCCCTTCAATGAAGTGGACGGACGATTATTGACTTAACGCTCCACTTAATTGCATTATTTTAATTTGTTGTGATAGTGAACCATAAATTGACATATATATTATTTTTATTATATGTTCCATACTCATCAATTCTTGCCCTGCTTAGTCATCAATTCTTGTACTATCAATTGGTTGGTACTTGGTACAATCCTATCAATATTCTAATACCCAAAAAAGAAATCCATACCTATTGTTATTATAATTATATAAAGAAATAAATCCGTCCATATGATACTAAGAGCAAAATAAGGTAATAAATCATCTTGTAAAATATTTGGGGTTGCATGTGTTTGTTACCCCACGTACTGGCATTCCTTATACGTTGTTATGTGTGTTGTTCGTGTCATGTTGTATTGAACGAGTAATATAATGACTTTTTTTTTTGGAGTCACCAAATTTCTTTTTTAAAAACAAATGAATTTGGGTGATAAGATGGAAATGTCATTCTTCCCAGATGCTTTGTCGGGCCAGACCGTGAAGACCTTTTCGAACAAATGTCATGATCTATTTTTAGTTATATAATATTAAACATGGTAACTTTTCAATATAGTATATATATTTTTAATCTTTATATACTATATAAGCAACCAGGGCCGTTCCAATAAAAAATGGGGTCCTGTGCAATATCTTAAATTGGGCCCTTCTTTTTAAAAAAAAAAAAATAATTTATATATATAATAATAGTTGCATCAAAAATTTAAAATATAAATATTATATAAAAAAAATGCACTCAAAATTTCATTTAAAAAGTGTCATGCGTCGTGCACATTTAAATATAAATATCTTG
>CP025657.1:18323036-18336496 GCA_003576665.1 Ipomoea trifida | reverse complement strand
ACGCGGACGCGAATGACTCCAGAGAATTCATTATCTATAATACACATAATCATTATTTATAATACACAGAACGTTTGCCTAGAATACACAGAATGTTTGCCCAGAATACACAGAATATTGACACAAATACACAGATGTTAGTTGACGCGAATGGCTCCAGGAATTCATTATCTATAATACACATAATCATTATATTGAATACACAGAACGTTTGCCTAGAATACACAGAATGTTTCCAGAATACACAGAATATTGACACAAAATACACAGAACTCATCCTCCTAACATTCGAATGCACAAACACACAGGATCATCCTCCTAACATTCGAATGCACAAACACATCACAACCTGTGTTAATAACATGAATACACAGAATATTGACACAAAAATACACAGAACTCATCATCCTAAACATTCGAATGCACAAACACATCACATGTGTTACTAACATGAATACACATAACGGTTGTCTAGAATACACAGAACGGTTGCCTAGAATACACAGAATGATTGTCTGGAATACACGAATATTAACATAAATACAGAGACCGGGCGAAACGGGAAACGTGATTTCCAAAAAAAAATGGATGATTAGTTTACAATACTCAAAACGACGTCGTTTAGGTACGTGGTGCACATTGTTATGTGCACCGTGGTGCATAGTATAATTTGCCGCGGCATTGCGGCATTACCGATTTACCGCCATTAGGCAATAATCCTTATTACCGATTTACCGCATTAGCCCATTAGGCAATATGCCTCTTCTTTTGCTCACGTAACCCATTAATCATATGTATTTATTATACAGTAACAGTACATAAATATTAGTTTATTAGTTAAACAGAGTCCATTCCGCGCCCACTAACACCAAAACGACGTCGTTTTACGTACGTGGTGCACATTGCTATGTGCACCGTGGTGCAGGGTATAACGATTGCAATGCCGCTTGCGCTTATTATATACATAATTTTTTTTTTTTAATATGGGGCCCCCAAAAATTGGGGGCCCTGTGCGCCAGCCCTGGGCAGACTTGCCCAGGGCCGGCCCTGTAAGCAACCCATGCATATATGGAATATAATTTATTTTAAAAATTACAAAACAAACTTTTTATAGAAATATCAATGGATTTTTTTTCTTTGGACGACGTAGGAAACTCAAAGTCACTCTTTTAAAGCGTATATTAGATAAATTTTATCACACGGGAGAGGTAAAAGATCTTATGCGACGGACTCACACACTTAAAAAAATTATTAACAAAAATTAAACTCGTATATCTTGTAATCCACGTTAAAATGAGGCTTATGAACTCACGTTCTCACATGAGTAAAAAGTTTCATGTAATAACCTTAAAGCCATATATGTATCTCATCTACTTCTGTCACATGTTCACACCAATTCACCAAACTGTACCCATAGCTCATTTACTCCATATTAATCCCTCCACCTTCCCCACCACAAAGGATAAAGGAAGAGGACAAGTCAATGGAAAACATAAATTCGAAACTTGATGTATGAACTCAATTGGCTAAGTTAAGTTGAATTTTGTTGGCACCTATCTTGTCATAGGACATTAGTGTATAACATTTCGAAAAAAATCATAAATTCATACATATCAAGTGATTTACCTCTTTAGTCGAGTTTTTATGGTATGAACTGTAAAATTATTAAGGGGTGTGATTAGATTTTTTTTTTTTTTTGGTCAAGTTTTTAAGATATGAGGGGTAGACCTATTGAGATTGGGTTATAATTTTTTAAAGGAAAAAGGGTTAAATAAGCCATCGAATTTTACTTCAGAAGTCAATTAGATCTTTACACTTTTTTTAAGGAGTAATTAAATTCATCAACATTGTATTTTGGTGCAATGAAATCAAAAAATCAGTTAGTGACCTGCTATAAAAGGTCACTAGGGTTCCGGCCAACATTCCGACCAATCCAACGATATTTCTGACAATAAAGTGATACGATTGTTGGTGAATCAACAAAGGAGAAAAAGGCAAACCAGTTGCCCTTCTTACTTAGAAGGCGACCCTTGGGTTGCCTTTTTTGGTGACTGAGTCTAAGAAGGCAATCCAGTGGTCGCCTTCTCAGTGAGGGTTGCCTTCTGCACCGTTGATTCACCGGTGACTGTAGAGTCACTTTATTACTGGAAATATTGTCGGAGTTGGGCAAATTGAAATCCTAGTGACTAGTGGTAACAAGTCACTAATTGGTGTTTGAATTTTATTACACCAAAATATAATGTTAAAGTGTTTAATTGCTACTTAAAAAAATTTATGGACCTAATTGACTTTTAAGTAAAATTTTAGGGTATATTTCTCTTTTTTTTTTAATAGGAAAAAGTAGAGGGAAACAAGTTAATGAAAAAGGGGAAAGGGCGTAAAAATGGAAACTTGAAGCTTGAACCTTTCTTCATGGTGATGGATGTCTGTGTAAAAAAAGGTTAAAGCGGACGGCATGAGACCAGAGAAAGTTGCAAGAAACAGAGAAATATACGGAATGAGTGAATAGCCACTCACCCTTGTGAGCTTTGTACAAAAATCATATTGTGCCGTTTGTGCTTTTTGCTTTGAAAATTTGGCGTCTTTGTCCTTCTATACCCCACCTCTCATCATCATCACCATCAAAGGCAAATCTCTCTCTCTCTCTTCTCTATCAGTTCCAAGTTTGAAATTCTCTGTATGAACACATCTCCACACGGCATTGGAGCTCTAATTTGATAATTTCTCCCTTCATTCAACACTTTTTTTTTGCTTATTTTAACTGTTCTCTGTTGAACTGCTCGGTACTTTTTCTCTTCAAGAACCGAGAAATCTTTGGTTGTAACGAAGATGAGCGAGAACCCAAATCCGAAAGCCAAGAATCCAACGACCCAATCCGATTTCTTGAAGAGATTCAAGCGGATAAAGGCTCTGGAGACTTCTCCGGGCGTTCTTGGCTGTTTTTTCCTCACGCTTTGCCTGCTGTTTTGTCTGTTCTTGCTGGACTACAGAACTGTGACCAGTGGGATCCCGTTTCGTGGGCCGTCCTGGTTTGGGGCCAGTAGTGTTAATAAGTCATTATTGAGCTCTGATGTAGATCGGAAATTGGTGGGGTTTCTTGAAGAAGGGGGCGAGGGGTGTGATATCTTTGAGGGGAATTGGGTGTGGGATGAGAGTTATCCGTTATATGAATCACATGATTGCTTGTTTTTGGATGATGGGTTTCGTTGTTCTGAGAATGGTAGGCCTGATAGGTTCTATACCAAATGGCGCTGGCAACCTAAAGACTGCAACTTGCCCAGGTTTGGCTACATCTTTCTTCATTTTCTGTGCTTTTCAGCATTCTATTCTTGTGTTTGTCTTGATGAGTTGATGGAAAGTTTCATTTTTTTTTTTTTTGGGTTCTCCAATTAATTACTGATAAGGAAAAAACTGAGGAGCAAACCATAACTTCTACCTCTAAGATAGGTGAGTTTTGGGTTGCAATGAATTGATGAAGGCTATAGAACTTTGGTGAGTATTCCCTATTTTCAAGATAGGGCAATAGGTGCCCCGTGGGCTAGCTCAGTTGGTTCAATCGATCAGAACTGCGGAGTTTGAATCTCAATGGGAACCTAGGGGTTATTGGGAGTTGGGACCTTGACTGATTAGACCCCTTGTGTGCTGAGTGTATGCTAGAGGTGGGAACCTAGAGACTGATGGGGCGAGTGACTTGGCTCTTGGGTAGGGGTTTGGGGGGCTTAAGATTAGTCTGGTGTAAATCGGGAAACCTAATGCATAAAAAATGTGTGCAGAGTGTATGCTAGAGGTGGGTACCTAGAGACTGATGGGGTGACTTGGCTCTTGGGTAGGGGTTTGGGGGGCTTAGGATTAGTCTGGTGTAAGTCGGGAAACCTAATGCATAAAAAAAATGATAGGGCAATAGGAATTTCATATGCTGCAATTGCTATTGGGTCATTTGTCTGGTTTCTGGTTCTAGGTGTTAGGTGGAGGCTCTTGAATTTGTTTAGACCACATATGCAGGCAGTGACAAGGACTGTATGAGTATTTGCAGGAATGAACTTCTTAATGCTTGGTAAGAAGAAAGAAAGAAATTGATTATCTGAACTTTCTTACTATATTTGGGAACAGATTTGATGCAAAGAATATGTTGGAGAAGCTGAGAAACCGGAGGGTTGTGTTTGTGGGAGACTCGATTGGAAGGAACCAGTGGGAGTCCCTTCTCTGCATGCTTTCTTCTGCGGTTGCTAACAAGAGTTCGATATATGAAGTCAATGGAACTCCGATTACGAAACACACTGGTTTCTTAATTTTCAAGTTCGAGGATTTCAACTGCACGGTTGAATATTATAGAGCCCCATTTCTCGTGGTACAAGGCCGTGCACCTGCTGGTTCCCCGAGTAAGGTAAGAATGACTTTAAGGCTCGATCAAATGGATTGGAGCTCGAGTAAGTGGAAAGGTGCAGACGTGCTCATCTTCAACACGGGTCATTGGTGGAATTATGAGAAGACGACTAGAGGGTAAGCTTTATCTCATCTATTAAAACCATATTCTTCTCGAATGCAAATTTCTAATTTCCTTAAAGACTTTTTAAAACATCTCTTTTGTTTTGCATCCTTTGATATAAGTGAGTTTGTTTCCTTAACAATTACTGTCTCGACTCTCGATGCTTTTATCAATATCTGCAATTTAGTTCCTTAAAAATTAATTAACAAATTTGTATTGGCAGGACAACTTGATTTGCCTTGTTTCGTCGGAGACTTATATCAGCATTAGTTGTAACCTGCATTCGTGTTTTTTTGACCCGTGAATTCGTTCAATTGACAGGGGCTGTTACTTTCAAGAAGGCACGCAGGTGAAGATGAATATGAGCGTGGAAGATGCGCTTCACAGATCAATCGTGACATTGGTTGATTGGTTAGGTCATGAAGTAAATATGTCCAAGACCCACGTCTTCTTTCGTAGCTATGCTCCTGTTCATTTCAGGTTTGCCCAATTCTCGCTCCATTATTTGATGAAGATTTACTTTTTACTCTCCAATTTCGTTAAAACTTTCATAAATCTCCATTCCATTAAATTTCTATGATTGATTGATTGAATCATCTGTCCATTTTTTCCTGCCCCACTCCAAAACTATGTTGTCTTGTTTCTAATGCTCGTGAAGATCGTGTTTGATTTTCAAATAGTATTGCTCATTGATTGCTCGGTTTATTTCGTTTCTGCTCACATAATTGAAATTATAGGTTGTGATATAGTGACGAGATAGTATTTTGGTTTTAGTGGTTGGTGGTTGGGGACAGGATAGTATGTGCTTAGCTCGAAGATTTAACGGGTTTGGAATCTGGTTGCTGGACCTGTCACAACCCTCTCGACGACGACTAAACATCTAAACCAATTCGTTTTGTTTTATACGTTTATAATGTGGCTAGACATGGCTTTGAATTTTGATCGATGTCTTGGATGAACAGAGGCGGGGACTGGAAAACGGGGGGTAGCTGTCACCGGGAGACGCTCCCCGAGCTGGGATCGTCACAAACGCCACTCAGATCGTGGATGGAGTTTAACACCGTGATCAACGTTTTGTCAGAACGTCCACACGGTTCAAGATTGCAGAGATTGGAGCTTCTGAACGTGACTGGCATGACTTCTCGGAGAAAAGATGCTCACTCGTCTTTGTACTATTTAGGCCCCAAGTCGGGGCCAGCTCCTCTCCACCGGCAAGACTGCAGCCACTGGTGCCTCCCCGGGGTCCCTGATTCGTGGAACGAGCTCCTCTATGCTGTCTTTGTCAAGCGAGAGCTCGAGAACTCTCGGTCTCAGGTTAGACAGGCTGTGAATCTTTCTCGACCAAGTACAAAAGCAGCCCTCGAACGTCACTCAAAGTGACAAAGCCCCTCCAGTTTTCTGCATTTGTACAACCTCGAGCACAATCTTGTTCACTCCTAGTATCCTAGGACGGGAATCATTCGATTGGTAGAACAAAATTCTTTTGCAGTCTCTGCATCAGCAGCTCCTCGAATGGACTCGAGGATGCTGCATCACCAGATGAGACTCAAACAAATTGTTTGTACCATTGGAGTGGATTCATTTGATAACCAAATTTAGGTCTGATTTGCATTTTGTATACAGAAGATCCTGTACATGACATTGTACCTTGTATATATATATATATACACTATATATGATAAAAAAATTTAGCTGTAACAATGATTTTGTAGGATCTGAAACTTTTTCACTGCAAATTATTGTCATTATTATTGAATGGTTCTACATTGAACAAGTTGATGACAGAAAATCTAACACAATAACTGAAAGAAAACATATCCAATAACGGCAACAACATGGACTAACTAGGAAGCTATTTAGGCAAATCAGAATTAGTCTGACTTAAATTGGAATAACGGGAACAACATGGATTGACTAGGAGGCTATTTAGGCGACCCAGAATTAGTCTTGAAGTAAATTGGAATAAGGGGAACAACATGGACTGACTAGGCGACCCAAAATTAGTCTGATGTTGGAATAACGGGAACAACATGGACGGACTAGGAGGCTATTTACGCGACCCAGAATTAGTTTGACGTAAATTGGAATAACAGGAACGACATGGACTGATTAGGAGGCTATTTAGGCAACCCAGAATTAGTCTCACCTAAATTGGAATAACAGGAACAACATGGACTGACTAGGCCATCCAGAATTAGTCTGATAGCCAAGCCAGATGACGTAAATTGGAATAACGACAACGACATGGACCGACTATGAGACTATTTAGGCGACCGGGAACGACATGGACGGACTAGGAGGCTATTTAGACCACCCAGAATTAGTCTTACATCAACTGGGAAATTGCATATGAGATGAGACAACCTTGTATCATTCCTTAAAAGGGTACTGCTCATACCTGATGGAGCAGTCAAAGAGGAGAGCACGGCCACCGATGCGGCGGCTGCAGGAGGCCGTCACGGTGGCGTTGGCGGCTCCAAGGCAAGTTGTGCAATCTGGGCTGGTGAGATTCGTGTTGCAGGTAGCATGGCCGTAGGCGAAGGCGTTGGGGTAAGGGGAAATATTGTAGTAATCATAGCTCTGTCTCGCCGGCGTCTCGGTCTGGAGCTCTTGAAGAACATAAGCTAGGCTGATGGCGAAAGGGTCGCCGCCGGTGAACTCGCCGGAGTTGCAGAGGACGCTCCTTGTGTTTGTGTTGGGAACGCTCTTCACCGTCGTGAAACAGAGTGTGAAAAAGAGGATTAGTTGTGCGATTGTCGCTGCCATGTTTGAGACAATTGAACAGCCATGGCCGCAGGACAGAGGTTTTTAGCTGTGTTTCCTGTGTGGGCCTTTTCATTGAATCCTCCGTTGAATTGGACGACATGTCGTTATTGTTCTTGTCCTATGTTTCTTGTCTTGTGCTAAGAATTTTATCTTGGTTCTTCATGTTTTCGGATCATCATTTTTTTTTTTTTTTTTCATTTTTCTTTACAAGCAGTCAGAATTGTCTGCGTCAAACTAAGCAGTGTAGCGGCCATCAATTGCTATACATGGACCGGGTTCATATTACATCTGAATCCTGATACAAAAATTGTGTACCAGTTAACATTTTTTGTATCTACAGTTTCTGTACATGTAAACAAATAATGAAACTGTCAACTACAGGTGTTGTCAACTATAAATACAAAATATGAAGGTTATTTTTGAACTAGGGTTTACAATGCAAAGTTTTGCCATGTTTCATAGAGATTAAATTCCGTATTAATTTAGATGACAATCTTTTATGATTATGTACAGGGAGAATGAATTTAAGAGCCCGTTTACTAACTGATAAATAATAACAAACATATATTTACTTATAAATCATGGAACATGAACATAATTTATGCCTCATCTCCATAGCATCCATTGTAGTTTGTACTATATAAGAAAAGAGATACATTATTTATTAAAGTTTTCTCATGGGAAGGCTTTTAATAATGATCTTCCCATCTAGCTATTTACCATTTCTCTGTTTCTTCCACCTCTATACATAGACTTGATCCAATAGCCAAATTTGACACCACCCTATATATAGGATAGGGTACAATACCACTATTTTTGTCCATTCGGTATAGTCTTATATATGATGTATGCTTAAATGCTGAGACCACCGGACCGACCTTCTGAACTTTGAATTTTTTTTAATAAACTTTGAAACTTTAAAAGTGTTAAAAATGACTTTTGAATCCCTTCGAGACAGATTCCTAAGGATTCTCAAAAGTATTATAAAAAAAAAAAGTTTCAAAGTCAGAAAAAAACTGAGGTAAACGTTGAATTCCAACAATTAACCGTTATTTACTATATTTTGTATGATTAAACCTTTGAATATGATGATTTAGCTAGTTAATTAGGCCTCCAACTTTTTGCTGTGAAACCCAGCAATATCTCCTAGTTGTTCCACCTTTGTTGCCAACACTTCAACCTTCTCCACCATCTCATTCAACATGAAAACAAAGGTTGCCATGCCCAAATCCGAAGCTGATGAGTTCACATGTTTAAGGTTGTATTGTTTCATGGACTGTAACTTTGGACTTATTGTTCCCTTAGCTCTGCATAATTTCATGTCTTTTATGCTCTCTCCAATCTCCCTCAGACTCCACACCAGTGTTACCCCCAGGGCTTCGCAGGGCTCTTTGATGATTCCTCTTTGTGTTGGCAATGGCTGACCAAAAAGATAATAAACAACAAATTATATCAGTATCTTTGATTTACAAGAAAACTCGCAATTACTATTAAAAGGTGCATTTTGGACAAATCCTGTCTTTTAACCTTAGCCGAGAATCATAAGGAGTTAAATCAACTTAAGTTATACTAAGAAAACTAATAAACATTTTCTTGAAAAGTCAAACTTAACAACTACTTTATATTATGTGGGCTAGGTCACATAAGCCAACTCAGGCTCGACCCAGATGAATCAGCTTAGGTGGGACCGCATGTTGCATTATTAGGGTGGACATGGTACGACATTGTATATGGGGTTGCGTCGTGTCACTATCTGTATAATCGGGACACGGATCTGGTCCGGCTCAAATCTAGATTATTTTATTTTATTTATTTATTTGTATTATTATGTTTCCACCATATATATACCTGTGCAGGCGATTGAATGCAACCTTTAAGAGACACTACTGTTGCAGCAAGTTCTCTTAGAGCTTCCCCAATCTCCATGTACTTTCCCCATGGATAAGAGAACCCAAACTTCCCATGCCACGGTTCCCATTTTGCAAAATTTGCCTGAAAATTTTAATTTTAATTAATTTTGCTAATTAAATAATCTAAACATACACAATTTTCTAAGATCAATAATAAATTAATTAATTATTTAATTAAAGTGATGAACATTTATTTATTTATTTTTATTTTAAATTTATTTTTCGTTATTATATATATAAGTATATTATATACCAATGATTCCTCGTTGGACTTGGAATGCAAGACAGCTTTGCAACCACTGACATCGGCACTTGCTTGGCTTTCCTTCTCTCCGGAAACCATGAAATACTCCTCCAGGCACCCTACAATTGTGTATAAATGTTTTGAATTAATCGTAGCAAATAAATAAAATAATTTATCTATAAAATAATTTGCAAAATATGCTTTTATATATATATATATATTGCAAAATATTTCAATGTTGGTTTGTACTGGAGTTAGTAATAAGATGGCATTTTTAATATATTTAGGTGATTTCAATTTTACTTGACTAATTTTAAACTCATAGAACCTGTTCATTAGAGTTTCTGTAAAGTAAATTAAGAATCGCCCAATCAATTCCATATGCTGGTATTATTATTTTGTTTGTATCAATTATTAAAATTTATTTTTAGATGATAAAAAAATTACAATTTTTATTATGATAGTGTAAATGATAAATCTTGTCTTGTAATTTAACTATGAAGGAACAAAAGAGCATTAGCAATTTTGTGATGATAGAAAGTAAAGTTTTACCTTGAATTGAAGAAGCGATTTTGTCAAACTTGGAGGCGGTGGAGGAATGAAGTTCGTCGCCGGCCCACTCCGGGAAGATGAGGAGGCTGATGAAGATGCAGACGGCGAAGCCCATTCCGATGGTGCACAGACGCTCGCGAGCCAACTTCATGACCTTGTAGGCGCGTACGCCGGAAACCACCACCAAATTGAATGTGAGGATGAAGATCATCACTCCATAGTCGTACTTCCTTTTAATCCCAGGCACCAACCTCGAGTACGTCGCCGCCGCACCTGCACAGTTTCCGGCATGCATATATAAATTCAAGATTCCCCCGACATTCTTGGAAAAAATGTGTGATTTAATTTTTAATTACTGAAACTCTTGCCGCTACTTCTAGAGGGTGTGTATTAATTTTTTTTTTAACTTTAATCAGTCTAGGTGGTTATCCATAACTGATTGACTCATAGTTATCAAGTCAACAACTAATCAATTTAGCTGTGGTTGACTGGTCGAATTTAAGCATTATGTGAATGGTTGGTTTATTTTTGCTAAGAGTCCAACTTTAGTTGCAAGTCAACATCGATCCAGACCAACTTAGCTGGGTTGACCGAATTTAAGTATTATGTGAAGAATTCTATTACATGTACTCTTAAATTTTACTCATTTAAATTTACTTTTTTATGTGGCTGGTACTGATAGGTTATTGTCTATATGTGAGCCCCAAAGTGTCTACCTCAAAAATTTAAGTATGAGAGTAAAAGTTGGGAGCAGAGAATTAGAGTAGAGTATATATAGTATTTTCCTATTGTGAATGGTTGGTTAGTTACTCACTTATAATGAAAACGGAAATGCCAACGACAAAAGCACTACGATAGCCGGGGAGTTGATCGGCCAAGACTGCCGCAAAACATCCTAGTAAGCCGCCGACGATGGTCCCGATTCCTCGGTTTATCCCTTTGCTCAGTGTCGCACCTGGTTAATCAACATTAATCAATCAAGAAAACCAAACACCGCCGGAAAACTAACTAACCCAGTTAACTTCCCGACCATTCATTCTCACCTGCGAAAAACTCGAAGACGACGACAACAGTCATGATAGCCCACATCGCATTCTGTCCCACTTGTCGGAAAAGCGGGTCCAGCATATACAAAAGCGAGACCACAACCAAAGCTATTCCAACCTTAACGCTGTGCACCAATTTTCTCTTGTCGTACTCACTTCTCACCGCCGCCGCCATTTTTTCCTTAATCGACGAAAAACCATTCTTGCAAACAAAACAACACCGAACATCACGCTCCTCTGTCGTCGTCGTCTTCTCCACGCTCCCTGCAACTCCTCTACTTCTCTCATCTCCTTCTTGATTATTGATCGGGACGACGACCACGACTGAACTCATTTTTTTGTTGTTGCTAAATATGATATGTTGAATTGTTTCCTGGATTTCTTGGGATCATAGGATACGATGAGAATTGGGGGACATGCAAAATTGCAAACTCCCAAAACATATATATAGACGAAATGAATTGAAGTGACATGCAATATAATGGAGGGAAAAATGGAATGTTTGTATAATTAATTTTTGTTTTTTTTTTTTTTTTAATTTTATATTTGGGAGTTTCAATCTACGGCCCACGAGATCGTACAATTTCTTTTGTTTTATTATAATTATTAGTAATGCATCAATTATATCAATTGTTATATATATCGTGGAACATGGTCCAAAAACAATACCCTTTTTTAAATAAAAAAGAATAGTCATTAAATTTTAACAAATTTCGTATTTTTGTTGTGTTCAGAAGAACAAAATGAAACTATAGGGTATTTAAAATGATACTGAATAACTTGTCTCGCATATTGTGTTTATATTATCGAATGAAAGCGTAATTGAATTGAAATGATACTTTAGTTGTGTTGAACTGAAACAGCAGTACGTACAAAATGAAACTGAATAAAATGTCTCACATATTGAGTGTATATTATTGTCAAATAAAATTGTAGTTAAATTGAAATGATACTTTAGTTTTGCTGAAATGAAACTACAGTATGTAATAAAAAGAAACTGAGTAACATGTTTTACATATTGAGTGTGTATTGTCAAATGAAACTATAATTATATCGAAACGATACTTTAGTAATGTTTTAATGAAACTACAGTGTATATAAAATGAAAATGAGTAACAATTTTATATATTTGAGTGCATATTGTCCAATGAAATCATAGTTAAATTAGAATTATAATTTAGTAGTGTTGTAATAAGACTACCCTATGTACAAAATGAAATTAAATAGCATGTCTCACTGTAATAAGACTACTATATGTATTGAGTTAATACCCAAAATTGTCCTCAACTATAGTGGTTTTTCTCAATTTTGTCCTAAACGACTTTGGCCTCATAAAGTAGTCCCAGACTATTGTGTTTCGCTCAAAATTGTCCTCCGTTAGTTAAGGTGTCAAATAGGTGTTAAGTACAAGGGCAATATAGTTATTTCATATTTAGTTCTTCTCCTTCCTCTACTCAATCGATCTTCAGCCGCCACAGCAACGACAACCCCCATTTTCCTTCACCGTCTTGTTGAAACATAAAATAGATATATTTTAGAATAACTATAAATAACTACGCATTCAACAAAAATTATTGCCACTACTACATGAATGACTATATTGCCCCTGTACTTAACACAAATTTGACACCTTAACTAACGGAGGACAATTTTGAGCGATAACACAAAAGTCTGGACTACTTTATGAGGCCAAAGTCGTTTAGGACAAAAATTGAGAAAACCACTATAGTCAAGGACAATTTTGGGTATTAACTCTATATGTATTAGATAAAATATGACTCTTTAACATTAAAGTTGCGAATATTATTTGATTCTTGACAACATTTTTGTATATAATTTATCATCTTTTCTAAAAATTTAGAAACTATTCCACAAAAGCCGAACTTACCTCGCCATTATCCAAAAGAGAGGTGCAGGAAGTACGTGTCATGTTAGTTATTAAAGTATGATTGTCAGATTGTGTTTATTTGTTATATCTCACTCTCAAAACCGTCACAAACATTTCACAATAGTTTTCAAAAAAAAAGTAGTTCTAAAATTAAATAATGTTTACTCTCAAAAAAAAAAATAATGTTTTTTTTTCCGTTAAAAAGGCATTTTAAGGCGCATATGTAAAAAAAAAAATGGTTAAAAGAAATTTAGATAATTAAAAAAAAAAACTTATTAAGTGATTCAATTGCGGCGAACTAATCTTAAGTCCACATGACCTTATTTTTAGTATCAAATCCTAGTCGATTTACATGTGCATACAAGGAATCCAATCCAGACCTTAGCATCTTTCGGCATGACCCTTTAAGTTAAACCAATGAATCAACTATATTAAGTCTCAGAGATGAAATTACTTTCGGCAGACGTTATAAAACTAGTAAATAATATATTTATAAATAAACCTTTTGCAGCCGCTACTAGTTACAATTGGTGGCATAGTGATAATATAAGCATTTGATTCTAACAAA
>CP025657.1:18288590-18317311 GCA_003576665.1 Ipomoea trifida | reverse complement strand
AAAAAAAAAATCATGAGGTACTAACCAATTCAATGACGTACATTTAGCTAATTAATTTCTGAGCCTAACTTTTGATCCGAAAACAATTCAAAGTGTTTTCTTTTTTTCCCCCTTTTTGTTACACATAGATTGATCAACTAACAAAGAAGGAACTTGAAACTTCTTAATTATATGAACTTCACGTCAACTTTACCGTACTGCACCAAAAGTATCGATATTGGTCTGATCATAAAGTAGCATATAGTACGTAATAGTGAAAACGATGGAAGGTGTCTTGACATAATACTAAAATTAGGTTAATTTGGTTGAGTGTTTGTTTGTGGATTAGTGCGTTTACACGTCCAGAATGGATGATGAATGTTTTCGCATGCATTTTTGGTAGTATAGTTTCCACTTTCCATATACAATGGCGTTGCGTTGTGTCATTCAATGATTAGAACAGGCGTCTGAGTGAGTGGAGCATGATTCTTGTATCAGAATTTTCTGAATTTGATTCTTATTAATACCCTCACGATTGAATATGTCGTATAAGATCTTCTTAGTGCCATTTAGGGCTTTTAGGCATTGTTTGAAAAGCAGAAAAATGACTTCGAAAAAATGAGTCATTTTTCAAAAAATAGATTTATTTTCAGTGTTTTGGCTTTATTTTAAAAAACTGGGACCAAAACAGTGCTCTGGTTTTCGCCGGAAACCAGAGCACTGGTCCCTGCAACGAGAAACCCACCGGAAACATCGTCTTCCTCTTTGAAATGAAACGACGAAAAATGACGGGGGAAATCATTTTCCGTCATTTTGGAGTTATTTTTCTCAGTCAACGGTAATCATTTTTCGTTAACTAGGTTTTTCATGTGTAGCCAAACACAGGAAGCCAACGAAAATTATTTTCTGGACTTCCAAACACAACCTTACTTCTTTTATGTGGTTTATATATTATTACACAAGAACTTATTTACTTAATGCATATTTTCGAATGATTACGACTTTCTTTCTACACTTAGAAAAAAAAAAAAAAAAGTCATCTAGCGGGGGAGATTGCTTTGCTGACTTTTCTATGACGCAACATTCAATTAAGGTTTTTGATCGGCAGTATTCTAGAATGTGAGAGCTAATTAAGTTTTTGATAACGAATGATGATAAGAATATGAAGTTTTTGCCTATGATGTTTGGTTTGATTAAATATTTGCTTTTATTAGTGATACAAATGAGGATAATATAATTGGTTTGATTAAATATTTGTTTTTATTAGTGATACCAATGAAGATAATATAATTGGGTGGGCACAATACCAACGATTAGTATCATTATTGTGTGCACCATAAATAAAAAGTATATTATTTATAAACTATATTATTTGAGTACTAAAAGTACATTATTTTATATACTATTCCGTATCAAATAATCTACTTTTAATATATTAAAAATGTACATTATATTCAAAGAAAATACATTATTTGTATATTAAAAGTACATTATTTTCTATAAGCACATTTAATACATAAATAATGTACTTTTAGTATATTAAAATATATTTTTTATGGTCGACATAATAATGTGCATATGAATATGGTTTGGGCTTAAAAGTGATTTAAATAGTTAGGGTTTATTCAAGACACCTAGTGATTTAACATAAAAATGAGGATAATATAATTATAAAGAGTATAAACATTGTTGGATTGTTGGCCCAAGGCTTAGAAAGTTAACCCAATATTTTATCGTTGAAACGTGGTGTTAACTGCTACATAAGATAATAAGGAAATAAAATTGTGTATTTGTTACTAGCTATAAGTTTTGATATAGTGGTAAATATTTGATCTAACAATTAGTATTTGAATTGATCACGGATTTAAACGAGCAAGTTATGAAATAAAATTGTGTATTCATTACTAGCTATACCTGTTAGCGTAATGGGTCTAGCTTGATTCTAACATGGACGCTAAAAGGGCCACTACATCCTGTTAGGCAAGTATAAGGAAATATATTTATAAAGAATAGGTAACATATTCCATTAAAGACACGTTGTGTAAATATAAACCAGGTATATTATATTTGGTTGTACTCAACGTTATCATCACTATAGAAAAGTAAAATTTAACATATATTAACATTTCTTTTTAGAATTTTGTGTTGATGATAGTTATTATTATTATTATTATTATTATTATTATTATTATTATTATTATTATTATTAATGATAGAGCAAAGAGAGAGAGATAATGTATAGTGGTGAGACCACTAAACAATTTAATTTCTCTATATCAAGTGACAAACATGCAGCCCACAACATATGTCAGTTGCAATTCAGATACAATATTCCAATAATTAGGTATCTGTCTCCAACACTTTGGCTAATAGTTGAACACAGTTACATATCTATTTTTTAGTAAAGATAAAATATAAACTTTCAATTTATATTTATGGGTCGAACCTCATTTGATGATAACTTTCTAAAGAGTGTTACTATGTGAACATGTGTTCAAACGCCAATTTCATCTCAAACTATTTTTACGTGATCCAAGTCAGCCAAGACCTTTTAACAAATCCAAGCTAACTGGTTATGTCCTGACAGAGATGAACGTATGGGTGGAATATGATTCTCGTTAAAAATAAAAAATAAAAATTACTAGACATTAAACATTATAAAAACCGGCGGGTAAAAAATCCTTAGGAATAAAGCCGGCCTCAGGGCTAGTTGTTTCGTTTACTGAAAATAAAATTCGGATATCACTAAACCGAACAGAACCGACGTCCACCCATATGTATAATTCCGCTTATACCCCTTTGAATAGATAAATCTCTAATAAGTTACTCCGTATAATATGAGCATGTATGGAAAAAATCAACCTAGAGTGATGATCCAAGTGGATAGGCTATCGATTGTGGACCAGGCCCACAACACAATGATTTTCCAAGTTTTATTAGCCTAATTGTGACTATATGGCCCAAAATATGCTTTCATTCCCACTCTATCAAATGGGTAAATTTTAGTATCGAACATGGTTCATGTAGCAGCGTGGACTATGAAGTAAAACAATATCGCATCATTTTAATTACAATTCAGTTTTATTTGACAATATAAATTATTGTATGAGCTTTATATTTTAGTTTTATTTTTCATACACACTAGTTTCATTATAGCAACACTAAAATATCATTTTAATTCTACTACAGTTTCATTCGACAATATACATATCGGTAACATAATATGCCATTTGTTCATAGTAAAGATTTAAAAAACACACCATATTGAACCAATGTATGGACCATGGTCCACCGTATAAGAACTCTATCAATTGAGACACGATTAACAAAATTACACTATAAATTTCAAGACTTTATTTCTTAGACTTTAATATATATAATATATTATGCCCTGAAAGGGGCTAATTGAGTGAAACATGATTTTTATACTTAAAAGTTACGAATTTAACCCTCTTAGTCGGGGTCTTCCTAGCTAGTATAGTAAAACTTGAAACTACATCAGCAGATAAATAACAATGCAGAATTATTCGTTATCAACATATGTACTATCAAGCATTTTTATATGCACTATTGTAGTTACAGAAACTTATCACAATTTTCTTCATTTTTCATAAATTTTTAGCATTTGATTATCCTAAATAGATAAATAAGATTAGTATGCATGTTCTTACTAGTTATATATGGGTAGGTTGGTGTACGTTGGACTAATTAGGCAGTAGAACGGTAGATATAAGAAGAATGAGAAGGGTAGGAAAGTGTCGAGAGCAGTCACCATCTATATTTATAATTCAACTTTTATAAAGTTGGTTAACATTATTGAATGAAACTTATATATTTAAAAATTCATTGAAAATCAAATAATTATTATTTTTCTTTGGAATAAAAATTGGCCGGGATTTGACCGGGGAAAACAAATTGCTACTCAAATACTACAAATGACCTTTGCATACAAGGAGGGCCGAAAAATTATTATTAAATAATATATATTAAAAAAAAAAAAGACAAACAAAAGGATTTTATTTTACCTCAAAATATTAAAATGATGACTAGTGAAATGAAACCCAGAAAAAAAAAAAGTATCTTTTAAATTTAGGGATTAATAAATAAAAATATATATGGTGTAAGTTGAGAAATTTAATGTATAAAAAGATTAATTATTTGTGATAAACTACTGATCGCAATTGAGTAATTACGATTCCACCTAGACCTAATGCATCAATCACATGTTATCCCATTGTGCGTCGCTATTACGTCCTTGCATCAAAATCATAAACTTTTTTGTGAACAAAAATAAGTACAACGTAACCAACGTAACGTTGTTGTCTGCAGATTCAATCTTTAGGCTTCGACACTGACAAATATAATTTTTCAGAAATAAAATGCTTTTTAAGATACTTTTTGGGTGAAGGGTAAGGCAAAAATTTGTAGCCACACATAAGTTTAATTTTAAGTTCGAGAATCATATTTTATTCATTAAGCTATCTTTTCTGGAGTAATCATGTTTGCCTAATTTTTCATTTAATAGCTAGAGAGAAAATTTAAAGATCATAAGTTTAATTTTGTTAAAATTTTCTTAGTCGAACTTGTCACACAAAATCTTCTTAATGTAGTTTACTTCTACAGTATGGTTTGCGTGTTATTAGAGATTAATAAAATTTATTCAAATAAAGTCTCAGATAATAACAATGGATTTCTTATTAAAAAAATAAAAAACTATAGGAACAAAAAAATAGTCATACTCTTGATGGGTAAGAGACGATGATAAAGAATTGAAGACCTCTTTGTGGCGCAAAGTGCACAGGTAAAGAATGAAAACTTGAAGACGAATAAGGCAACTTACAATTTACCTCTACTAGAAATTCTTGGGTAGTACGTGGTTCTGAATGTTTAGAATTAATTAGAGCTGTCGCATGGGTAGCTCGATCAACTGGTCACAGGGTAAAGTTTGGAAGAAGGATCAAGTCTCACCAATGGCATGTAGGAGCAACTCATCAAAGTGAGAGAGAACTTCTTGTGCTGCTCAAAGTGAGAGAGAACTTCTTGTGCCAGTGTGTCCGATTTAACCTCTGTGTTCAGTTGTATTATCATGATTTACATTTTCCAGATGTTTTGTCAAAAAAATTAAAATTAAAAAAAAAAAGTGACACTAATATAGTATATATGATACACGTGGGACACAAAAGGCAAGGACAAAAACCTAATCTTGAATTCTCCTATTTTGTCGTGTCTTTCCCCAGTCCCTATACCCGACCGGTTGACACCAACCAGTCAAAATCCAACTCCCCGACAAACAAATAAATTCAACCTTAACCCCTCTCCTGCAACTCTTAATTTCATATGTAAACCACTCTGTCTCGGATCTTTCCCTCTTCAATTCATCATCGTCACGCAAATCTGTGTTCCACCCCCGCCATGCATGCATCGCCGCCTTAATTAGCTTGTCTGTAATCTATATATAGTAATGGCGGCGGAAAACCCTGTCGGCGCCGGCCGCCTGGAAACCTTGCTGCAAACCGCCGTTCAGTCTGTTCAGTGGACTTACAGTATTTTCTGGAAGCTTTGTCCACACAATGGGTAAAAACTATTTTAATTATATTGTTGTTTAATCCAGTTTTTTAATATTCCCTCAAATTAGGTCATAGATTATCAATATTTTTCAGTTTTGGTATATGACTATCCAATTTTTTTTTCATATTTGTCACTCGTTCAATTTTCTAGCCAATTTAAGCCAGAAAAAAAGTACAAATCTCCACTCTTAAGCTTTAACCTTTTGGTGCTTTATTTTGTACGTTTTGACTTAAGTTGACTAAAAAGCTGAACTAGAGACTAAATGTAAAAGAAATTGAATAGTCACGCACCAAAACTTAAAAATCTTGATAGTCATGACCTAATTTAGGACT
This sequence comes from Ipomoea trifida, assembly GCA_003576665.1. NCBI lineage: Eukaryota > Viridiplantae > Streptophyta > Magnoliopsida > Solanales > Convolvulaceae > Ipomoea > Ipomoea trifida. Next base: position 18,311,432 of record CP025657.1, on the reverse strand, counting down.
CAGGTGGGATATTATAGTCAAGGGACTTATAAGCTAGTTGAAATCTTAAAAGTTAGCTTAATGCTAAAAATTTAAAAGCTGGTAGTTAGTAACTTATTTTAAAATGTTTTTTAAGGTAACGTTTTAAAATAAGTTATTATTTTAAGCTTTTGTTGGGTGTTTATGTGTATTTGTGGTGGTAGGATGTTGGTGTGGAGCGATGGGTATTATAACGGAGCTATAAAGACGAGAAAAACGGTGCAGGGGACGGAGGTTAGTGCGGAAGAGGCTTCCCTCCATAGAAGTCAGCAGATTAAGGAGCTTTACGAGTCTCTCTCTTCCACCGCCGAAGAATCAAACGGTGGCGGCGCCGGCCAGCAGCCGCCACGACGCCCCTCCGCCGCCTTGTCGCCGGAGGACTTGACGGAGTCCGAGTGGTTCTACCTCATGTGCATCTCCTTTTCTTTTCCATCTGCCCTCGGGTACGTATATTAAGACTGCGTTTACTTCAATTCTTCAAATTTTTGTTTCTTCATACCTTAAACTTCGCCTCAGTATAGTGATTTTGGTGGGCATTTAGTCATAAACGTTCAAATTGATCAGATGTAGTACTTCAACTTTTAAATTGTTACCATTTGTGGCCCTAGTTAATTACTCAATCCTTCAACTATTAAAGTTTAACCAGCCATGCATGGTCCTTTCAAGAGGACCATGGCTGATTAAATTTCGAAAGTTGAAGGAACATGGGGGGTTAACGTGGACCATGAATGGTTAAATTTGAAAGTTAAAGATCACTGATGATCAATTTGAAAATTTAGAACTAAACGTGACAAAACAGTATACTCGGAGGACCTCATTGGCATTAACTCTATCCCATTATCACTCAACTAGGAGCATGATCAAATGAAAATATAGTCATTTAAAAAGTGAGGACTGATATATCGAGACATGATCTGACAACATGGTTCTCCTGTATAATTATTAGTACAAATTTAAAAATTTAGTAATGGTAATACACCGATACAGATTCAATTTACTATTTCCTTGAGTCTACTAATTCGGCCCAGGAAACAAATATCATGTATATATTCACTAGATATTTAACTTGATCAGTAATAATATCGAAGACCTAGACATCAAATTTGAATGTTAATTTGATCACATAGGTAGTTATCGGAGACATTAATATATAGTAGTGTAAGATTCAAAATGCTGTTTTACGGGCTGTTTGGTTCAATGTAATTTGGATGGGGCTGAATTTAAATTCACCGAATTGCGAAATTACGGCGTTTGGTTGGAGGGAATTGCAATTCGGCCGAATTGCAATTCCCTCCTTTTGCTGATTTACAATTCCGAACCCCCCCTTAAGAATTAGAATTCGGTGCTTTGTGGGAGAAAAAGTGGTGGTGTGAAGACAAAATTACCCTCTGAAATAATGCACTGCCATCCCACTATCTCATTCTCATCTCTATCCCTATTTTCTCTCTTCTCTGGTTCTATTTTGCGCAAAAGGGAAGCAGAGACGCAGAGTAGAAGGACGGCAAGCAAGGCAGCAATCTTCAGATCTACTTGTTTTTTGTTTTGTTTTTTGTTTTTTGTTTTTTTTTTTGTTTTTTCTTTTTTTTTTTTTTTTTTTTTTTGCAGTAGGTTATGTGTGGATTCTGTGTATATATGTATTCTGTATTCTGTGTATATATGTATTTTGCATGTATATATATATGTGTGTGTGTGTGTGTGTGGATGGAGTAATAAATTAGCAAGAAGAATAATAATAAATAAAAAAGATAGATGCAGTTAAGAATTATTTATATATTGACATATTAGTATGACTAGTTTCCCATTTTAAAATTGTGTATATATAAGGCAGTTTAAGAAATGACATATATATATTAATTTGGTTAAATTTGCTTATTTTCATAACAATATATTCATTAGAATATAGAAAATCAAATACGAATTGTAATTAGTATCACAAGTAAACAAGAAAATTATTATTATTATTATTATTATTATTATTATTATTATTATTATTATTATTATATATTTATTTATTTATTTTATTAAAAAGGAGCTATTTTCGATTTGGTTCCTCTAAAACTGGTACCAATCGGTACTTCGGTTCAGTAAAATCGAACCATTTTGCTTACGCCTAGTTTGAGGCAAATGATATTCGAGCTATTGAGGCAAATGTTTGCCCGACTCGAATTGGACATTAGGCCTAGAGGTTTATGATACTTGTACTTTGACCTTTAACTTTTATTTTACCCCTTTTTTTTACTCCTTATTATTTAAGAGCACTTTTTACATCATTTTTAAATATCTAAATTTTTATATTAACACTAAAATAACTAGTATAAACAATTGAGTTGTAAATAACTTAAGTGAAACATCATTAACTAAACTTGACTAATAAAATATATAGGACAAATGAAGTATTTTCAATCAATTTATCGATTATACCATTGCAAACATAAATATATGTTATGTCTTAAAACATAACTGGTTTTTTCGAAAGATGATAGCTCAACCCTCCCAAGTTGATTATGTTTCTATAAAAAGAAATAATTAGGCATGGTTATGAGACACAATTCGACTAATTAATTAACCTAAAATAAATTCATAAGTACGTTTAGTTTTGCTACCAGCGTGTTATGGATCTTTCTCCATCCGTTTTCTTCACTTGTGGGAATCCAAAAATTTTCCTCACAAAGAGAGCTCATTTGTCACTTGAGCTACCTCATTAGATTACGTTGATATTCCTATAGTAAAAGTTGTATTTGTCATCTTGATAGTAAAAATCGTAAACCATTCAAGAATAGTAATATAAAACGATTTGAATTAATTATTAAAAAAACAGAAAGTAAATTCTCAAAAAAAAAAAAAAAAAAAAAACAGAAAGTAAACTATAATAGAGAGTATTATTTATTCATTTATGTTACACCGCTTGATCACCAATGTATGTATAGATTAGTCTTGCGTGAGAGTGTCTAATCATGAAATGTATAATACTTTTTTATGAATTTAAAAAAATAAGTATTACATTTTAACTAAAAAGTATTACACATTTCATGTGAGACATGTCTCACAAAAGACTCTCTTTATATATGTTCAAGGGGATATATATCTAGTAAATCCACTCCTTGGGTAGAAATATCTCGGGTGAGTGGCAATCGCTAGCTTTCTTTCTATTGTTGCAGTCCTTATTTCCTTTTATGTTTTTTACATTATCTGCAGAGAAAAATAATAATTAATAAGTATATTCTCGAGTTATATATTATGCACTATAACTAAAGAGAGAGAGATCGATGTATAGGAAAAAAAACCTCTGCAAGGCTTATTTTGCATGCCGAGTTCATGCACATTGAGGTTGAGAGCTTGAACAACGCGATCGGGGAGGAGAACCGGAGGAGGAGGACGAACTGTCCATGATACACACATGTACATGAAAATTATTACGATATTGTATGACATTATATATATTATAAGCTCAACACATATTAAAAGTTGCTCCTAAAAAGAGTGTTCAAGTGGGTAGAGCATGATTTTCGTACTAAAATCCCATGTTTTCTTGTGTGATTTGCGAGAGTATAATTTATTCAGTGCACACCTTCGAGTAATGAATGAGGTTTAATTTCTTCACCCAAAAGTAAATATTAAAAATAATGTGTAGCATATGTATATAATATTGTACCATGCTTAGTTGATGCATAATGGCCATTGGTCCCGGTTTGTCGAGGAAGGAAAACGCCGGTCCCACTACATGACCTGCCGGAATCTAGGAAGATGGCCTGCATTCCTCGTCCTCCGGCCACCGCCGCCGCGCAGTTCGGTGGATGTCTTGTTCTCTGCTGGGAACATCTTGAGTAACTCTGAAGAAACACAACAAGTCCCATGATTAACCTCTCCAACTTAATATCTATCCAAAAATTAAAAACTCCACAATTAATTAGACCCCAAACACAATGGTCCTGTTTGGTAAATGACTGTTAGACTGGTTCGGTCAGATAACTAGTTGATAATATTAGCTGATTGTAGAAAGGTGTTTGGTAAATAAATTGTTAGCTGATATCCGTTTGGTATAATTTCTTTTCTCAAAAAGCTAATTGAAAAAATTGTTTTGAACAATTTTTTAATTTTTATCATTTTAGAGTTACAAAAAGCTGATTAATCAAACATTTTGATTGATATTTTAACCAAGTCAAACAGTTAATTATGATCAAATTAGCCAAAATTAACTGATAAACTAATTATTTTACCAGACAGGGTATCGGACGGTGCTGTCGGCTTCTTGGGTACCCAAACTGAGCCTGCAACAAGAAACCAAACATGTTAAGAAAATGGTATATATGCAATTGATTACCAAGAAAGCCATGAACACACTGTAATGAAGTTCAAGATAGGAAAGTGAAGAAGAAGAAGATCATAAGACCTTTTGTTGATAATGGTGATGATGACAAGCCTCGTCGACAACATGTGAAGGAAGCCAAGAGATGCCTTCTTCAAAGCAGATAACATCCTCGTTTTCTGCCATTGTTTTGCTAGAGAGAGAGAGAGATAGAGAGATGATTTGGTGTTTTGGGTGAGTTCCAACTTTGAACCTGAAATGGAAACTAATTATACTTAGGTGGAGAGAGGTTATGCCAAGGAATGTGTTATTATAAAATAGTGATGCATCATGCAAGTTGACCGAACTTTATTTATGTTGTTGGTTTGTTGAATCTAATGAAGAATTTAGGATCTGCATTTTGACTGCTTTTGTTCCCATTTACAAGTTTATCCTCCCCACTCCCCTCCTTTACAAATTTGTCCTCCTCCTGTACGATGAAATTAATTCAATCGAGTCTCATTTGAGCGCGCCCCATTATTTTGTACGGTGAGATTAACCCAACAAAGGTTGCTCTATTACAAGCTATATCTCGGACTCTGTTACATGTAATATCTGTTCATAACTAACACTGAAGCACAAAGTGTCAATATCACCTCCACTGAGAAATAGTTCCAATGCCCTAGGGAGTTGATGCAAATTATATTTGATGTTAGGGGACATTTGAGTAATTTCAAAAAGATAAAGTGACCTTAGGAACCAGGTAAAAATGCATGGTGGGAGATTATGTGGATAGGTTAGGTTAGGTTGGGTTGGGTTTGGTAAACCCCACCTTCCATCATAGTTGTTGCAGTTACTAATCACATAATCTTTGCCCTTTTTCTCAGCAAATTTATTTTATTTTAATGGCTTCAATTCTAGTCAACTGCTAACAGAAAGAGATGAACAATAGTGCTGCCAAATATGAACCTGTTCCATCACTTCCATGTCATTCTTCTTAACCACCATAACCTACCAAAACCTTGATTCATCTCTTCTTTGGTTGCCTGCAAAGAGTAAACAAATCATGCTTTTTTACGAAGATTGAGATCACATATTAAGCTAGTCATACGACTCATATCGACATAGTACATCTATCACAACACTAGGTAATTGTTTGAAGTTTTTCCGATATATGATTTCCCCAACCGGCCAATATATCGTGACCATGATGTGAAAAGTGAAAAAAAACACTGCCATCTCTCATTTGTCCTGCAACTTTCGGTCATAGTGCTGCAGTAAAAGGATAGTCCATTGAGTGCATAAGAATCATTTGTCTAAAAAGTTAACCTCACAGCAGAGATTAAATATACCTGGCTCATAAATCCAACTCGGTTATGTGTGTAAACACAGGCAAGTCCTCTTATCGATGAGCAACTATGTATTGCAATGTTGTTCCTAAGAAAGATGGTTAGGAACTTCAGCTACACACATCTTGCTTGTTAATTTAATGAGCTCTTGGGTCTCTGTATCCATTCTCACGTTGTCTTTCTTCATCCTCTCAGCAACAATGAGTGGCATTTTTCCGGCTTTCATGTAGGTTCGTAGAAGCAAGTTATATATCTCTGTGTTCACATGGCCAACGCGACGAAGGGTAACAAGCAAATCCTCCGCCAATTCAACATTTCCTTGCTCTTCGAGTATACTAAACATCTCCCGGACCATCTTAACGTTAGGATCCCATTTCTTAACACTATCAACGGCTTTCTTGAATGAATCTAGAGCTTCATTCATCTTCTTATGCTTCATATAACCACTCGTAAGTACCTCCCAAGTGGTGTAGCTGATGGGTATGCCTTTTTGAGCCATCTTTTCTCTGAAGTCCTCTGCCATGCCCAACTCATTTTTGTTGACATATGCTGCAAGAATTAAATTCGAAATTCGGGTGTCCTTAGTCACAGAAACAGACTCCCATTCAGTATATGTCTTCAGTGCTTCTTCAAATTCGTCAAGCTTCAGTAAGGAAGATATCATGCAGGAGTATTCCGAATCATTTAACTTGTGGAAAATAGATTTCATCTTTTTCCACACACGGTGAACCTCACTTTTGTTTTTTAAGCTAGTATACAAACTAATGAGAGAGGGAAAAGCAACTCGAGTCCTTTTAAAAACCCTTTTCTCCATATCTCTTAAAGTCGATGCTGCTTTTTCATTCTGTGAACTTCTAATATAGATACTTGTCAATGTGCTATATGTTACCCAGTCTGGATCTATTTTCACCTTCTTTAGCTCAAGGAAGATCTTTTCTGCGGTTTCAACATCATTCAACGATGCACATACAGCCAACCAAAGATTGTATGATACAAGATCTGGCGAAGTATTCTTCTTTAACTCTTGAATCATAGCCGGAATCTTCTCTAATTGCCCAGTTGATATGTATAGAGAGAGCATGTGGTTGTAAGGAAGTGGATGCTTCACAAAACCACATTCGGACATTTTTTCCATCAGAGCCTCGGCTTTAACACAGTCTTGCTGCTGGACATAGCAGTGGAGAAGGGCACTACACGTAGCATGGTCCTTCATTTTATCAGGAATATCCTCGAAAAATTTCTCAGCGCTATTCATACCTCGAACTTTTGCAATCAAATCCAAATGCACAGCATAATCCCCCGATAAAAGGTGGATATCATCTTGTATCCTCATCCACTCACAAACCTGTGAAGAAATCTCATGATATCTGTAAGTATATCTACTAACAAGTGAACAACAAATTACAAAATAAACACTAAAATAAATGAAAAGATAGTTTTTGAAGACGAATGAAACTCAATTACCCTTTGATTTCACATCATATATTCTTTATACCATATATACATATTCACCATTAGCTAAAGCAAAGCATTTCCAGCAAATTAATCTTTAGAAGTTTCAAAATGATCGGTTTTGGGGGTGATCCAGTCAATTTGGCCAAATAGTTGACTTAGTAACCACAAAAATTACAAGTTCTACTCCCAGCGGGAGCAACTTATTACCCTTCTTAGTTTAAACCGGTCAACTATAATCAACCTAAACCTGTTTCCGACTAGGGTCACAAGATAGAATTTATCCAATACACTCCCTCAAGCAGTCTCGTAACTCAAGATGATGGGTTTTTAATAGTAATCATAAAAAACATCAATATATGGCTTTAAAGGCAAAAGCTTTTTTGTTTGAAACAAAACAACAAACACATAAAATGCAGTTTCATTCTTCATCTACTCCAAGATCACTGGCAAACCGAGTCCACAAAAATCCTTTGCATTCAGCCGAAATAAAGCATTATATAACATATTGAGCAACGGAAATGCATATACCGATGAATGAACAAAGAGAGTAGCGATCCAAATTGAAGAAATTTTTTAAAATATTAAACTTTTTTTGAAGCAATACCTCGAGGGCGTGTTTGTAGCGCCGGAGCTTCCGGAGCTCCCTTACTACGCGGTTGAGCTCGTATTTGCGGACGGCGTGGCCCTCCTCCTTCCACTTCCGTATAGTGATGACTGCGCTTCGCTTAGCGTACACGAGACTTAGAAGCCTCCTCCCCAGAGTGTCCCTGCCGCCCTTACTCGTTGTCGCGGGACTTCCGCTGCCGCCTTCTGCAGCGATAGGCTTCGTCGCCGCCGCCGTTGCTTCCGCCGAGAAGTGGCGCACGGCGGCGACGGATGTCCTAGCCAAACGTAGAAGCATTTTCATATTTTTCCCTGCCCTGTTTCTGAGAAGCGCAGCACATTTGGGCTTGGAATATGAACAAACACTGAAATGTTCATGGGCTATAACCCAGGATTCAAAATAATGATTCAAAGATCATGGGCCTCCATTGAAGATGGATGAGATTATTCTACAATTTTTAAGAAAACATTATTTTATTACACACACACACACACACACACACACACACACACACACAGATTTTTGTAACTGTATATATATATCATATATGCATCAAATACACTAATATTAAATGCATTTGCACAGGAGCCCTATTATGGAGGAATTTTCACGAGAGGAAACCCATTACTCCGAAACAATATCGAGCATCCTTCGCATCAATGTGGGCAGTGGTCGGAGTTCTCAACCACCGTTGCCGGAGACTACGTCGCCCACTCCGCCACCTCCGCCTTCTCAAGTTGGACCACCGCCGCCACCTCCACCTGTTCCACCCACCGCTCCTCCGCCCAGTGGATCCTCAAATACGCCCTTCTCACCGTCCCGTTTCTCCATGAAAAAAATTCTCACGTGGGCGCCGCGCCGCCGCAGACGCGCGATGCTACTATTCCGTCGTCTAAGCTCTGCAAGGCCGCCCCGCAAGAAGAGCCCAACGCCAACCACGTCCTGGCGGAGCGCCGCCGCCGGGAAAAGCTGAACGAGCGGTTCATTATCCTCCGGTCGCTCGTGCCTTTCGTGACGAAAATGGACAAGGCCTCCATCCTCGGCGACACCATTGAGTACGTCAAGCAGCTGCGCCGGAGAATCCAGGAGCTGGAGGCGGCGCGTGGGAGCGCGTGCGAGGTTGACCACCAGTCGATTACCGGCGGGGTTGCACGGAAGAATCCAGCCCAGAAATGTGGGGCCTCCAGAACTCTGATGGGTCCACGCTGCGTAAGAGGGGACGAGGACGGCGGAGAGGCCGGCGAATGACACGGTGGAGGACGCGGTGGTTCAAGTGGAGGTTTCTATCATTGAGAGTGATGCACTGGTGGAGATTCGGCATTTTTCCGGCTTTCATGTAGGTTCGTAGAAGCAAGTTATATATCTCTGTGTTCACATGGCCAACGCGACGAAGGGTAACAAGCAAATCCTCCGCCAATTCAACATTTCCTTGCTCTTCGAGTATACTAAACATCTCCCGGACCATCTTAACGTTAGGATCCCATTTCTTAACACTATCAACGGCTTTCTTGAATGAATCTAGAGCTTCATTCATCTTCTTATGCTTCATATAACCACTCGTAAGTACCTCCCAAGTGGTGTAGCTGATGGGTATGCCTTTTTGAGCCATCTTTTCTCTGAAGTCCTCTGCCATGCCCAACTCATTTTTGTTGACATATGCTGCAAGAATTAAATTCGAAATTCGGTGTCCTTAGTCACAGAAACAGACTCCCATTCAGTATATGTCTTCAGTGCTTCTTCAAATTCGTCAAGCTTCAGTAAGGAAGATATCATGCAGGAGTATTCCGAATCATTTAACTTGTGGAAAATAGATTTCATCTTTTTCCACACACGGTGAACCTCACTTTTGTTTTTTAAGCTAGTATACAAACTAATGAGAGAGGGAAAAGCAACTCGAGTCCTTTTAAAAACCCTTTTCTCCATATCTCTTAAAGTCGATGCTGCTTTTTCATTCTGTGAACTTCTAATATAGATACTTGTCAATGTGCTATATGTTACCCAGTCTGGATCTATTTTCACCTTCTTTAGCTCAAGGAAGATCTTTTCTGCGGTTTCAACATCATTCAACGATGCACATACAGCCAACCAAAGATTGTATGATACAAGATCTGGCGAAGTATTCTTCTTTAACTCTTGAATCATAGCCGGAATCTTCTCTAATTGCCCAGTTGATATGTATAGAGAGAGCATGTGGTTGTAAGGAAGTGGATGCTTCACAAAACCACATTCGGACATTTTTTCCATCAGAGCCTCGGCTTTAACACAGTCTTGCTGCTGGACATAGCAGTGGAGAAGGGCACTACACGTAGCATGGTCCTTCATTTTATCAGGAATATCCTCGAAAAATTTCTCAGCGCTATTCATACCTCGAACTTTTGCAATCAAATCCAAATGCACAGCATAATCCCCCGATAAAAGGTGGATATCATCTTGTATCCTCATCCACTCACAAACCTGTGAAGAAATCTCATGATATCTGTAAGTATATCTACTAACAAGTGAACAACAAATTACAAAATAAACACTAAAATAAATGAAAAGATAGTTTTTGAAGACGAATGAAACTCAATTACCCTTTGATTTCACATCATATATTCTTTATACCATATATACATATTCACCATTAGCTAAAGCAAAGCATTTCCAGCAAATTAATCTTTAGAAGTTTCAAAATGATCGGTTTTGGGGGTGATCCAGTCAATTTGGCCAAATAGTTGACTTAGTAACCACAAAAATTACAAGTTCTACTCCCAGCGGGAGCAACTTATTACCCTTCTTAGTTTAAACCGGTCAACTATAATCAACCTAAACCTGTTTCCGACTAGGGTCACAAGATAGAATTTATCCAATACACTCCCTCAAGCAGTCTCGTAACTCAAGATGATGGGTTTTTAATAGTAATCATAAAAAACATCAATATATGGCTTTAAAGGCAAAAGCTTTTTTGTTTGAAACAAAACAACAAACACATAAAATGCAGTTTCATTCTTCATCTACTCCAAGATCACTGGCAAACCGAGTCCACAAAAATCCTTTGCATTCAGCCGAAATAAAGCATTATATAACATATTGAGCAACGGAAATGCATATACCGATGAATGAACAAAGAGAGTAGCGATCCAAATTGAAGAAATTTTTTAAAATATTAAACTTTTTTGAAGCAATACCTCGAGGGCGTGTTTGTAGCGCCGGAGCTTCCGGAGCTCCCTTACTACGCGGTTGAGCTCGTATTTGCGGACGGCGTGGCCCTCCTCCTTCCACTTCCGTATAGTGATGACTGCGCTTCGCTTAGCGTACACGAGACTTAGAAGCCTCCTCCCCAGAGTGTCCCTGCCGCCCTTACTCGTTGTCGCGGACTTCCGCTGCCGCCTTCTGCAGCGATAGGCTTCGTCGCCGCCGCCGTTGCTTCCGCCGAGAAGTGGCGCACGGCGGCGACGGATGTCCTAGCCAAACGTAGAAGCATTTTCATATTTTCCCTGCCCTGTTTCTGAGAAGCGCAGCACATTTGGGCTTGGAATATGAACAAACACTGAAATGTTCATGGGCTATAACCCAGGATTCAAAATAATGATTCAAAGATCATGGGCCTCCATTGAAGATGGATGAGATTATTCTACAATTTTAAGAAAACATTATTTTATTACACACACACACACACACACACACACACACACACACACACACACACACACACACACACACACACACACACACACACACACACACACACACACACACACACACACACACACACACACACACACACACACACACACAATGGCAATATTCAAAAATATTTAATTGAATGATATTTGCATAGGAAATTAGGTTCCGAATCAGTAAAGACTTATCATTAGGTGAGAATCCTGTGGACTAATTCAGATCATTCATTTGGAGTGATTTAACTGGTACGAATGCAACTGCACATATAAAGTGGGGAGGATGCACAACAATTACACTATGAATGCACAATAAATTGTGACTGAATGCACAAGAAACTAAGATTGGATGCACAATAAACTGAGACCAAATATACAATAAAATGAAAATAAATGCACAACAGAATGAGTACCCATGCACAATAAATTGAGCACGAAAAATTAAATTTATTACATAAAATTAATCACAATTATTAAATTATTGAAATCAAAACATCAAATAAGTCCTCGTCGGAAACTAAATACATTGGAGATAGATAAATAAGAAATAATGATGTCACTGAAAATCCCCCTAAAAACGATGGATACTCTAAAAACTGCCCATTACGTCATAATTGTATGGGAGAAAATGAAACCTTAAAAAAAAAAAAAAGGAAAAGAAAAAGAAAAATACGCACAACCAAGCTCGTTTCATCACTCTACACTCCTAGGATTGCAGCGAATCGATTTCCGTGTCTCCCCCACGCTCGCGCGAGGCCGTGCTACGAACTCCGCCGCTCTCCGATCCAATGCCAGGCACAACTTCCGGCGGCCGCACCAACGTCCGAGTGGTGGTCGTCGGCGACCGCGCAACCGGCAAGTCCAGCCTCATCGCGGCGGCCGCTTCCGAGTCCTTCCCGGAGGATCTCCCGCCGGTGCTTCCTCCCACTCGCCTCCCCGCGGATCTCTATCCGGAGAACGTTCCCGTCACAATCATTGATACATCGTCGAGGTTCGTTCAAATACGACTGATAGCCGTTTCGTTCGGATACTGCTTCTGCTTACTTTGCATTTCTGATTGTAATTAATTAATTATAATATTCAATGTCACGTGCGATCCAGTTTGGAGAGCCGAGGTAAGCTCGCCGAAGAATTGAAGCGGGCGGATTCAGTAGTGTTGACCTATGCGTGCGATCAACCTGCCACTCTGAATCGCTTAAGCACTTTCTGGCTTCATGAATTTCGTCGGCTGGAGGTTTTTATTTTTATTTATATAAATTTGATGCATCTTCTTCGTTCACGGAATAATTCTATTTTTATGCTTCAAAAAAAGAAAAAAACTATTTTTATGTTCGATGCATCTTTTACTTAAATAAAACTAATCATTCAAATTACGTTTTCCTGTTCTATTTTCACTCATTTCCTATGATTCAATCTGCTCAGTTTAGAGGCAAGTAATTGGAATTGAAGTTCTAGAGATGTTTGTTTGGTCGCTTTTAATGACTCTGGATTAGAAATCAAATACTAAAGGAATGAATTAATGAAACACTCCATTACTAACTTTATGTTGGCTTTGAAGGAAATGCGCAGCCTTCTTTTAGTTTTGGCAGTGTTTTTTTTTTCCTAATATTTAATTCTAAATATTGAACAAAAATTCTCTAGATGTACTGATTTGACTGCAATTTTATTAACAATGGATAGATCAAGGCACCAGTCATTGTTGTTGGATGCAAGCTAGATAAGCGAGATGAGGAGCATCATATGAATCTAGAGCAGGTGATGGCTCCTATCATGCAGCAGTTTCGGGAGATTGAGACTTGCATAGAATGCTCTGCAGCTAATTTGGTTCAGGTCTGTCACCAGGGAGTTGAATTGCTTTGTGTTTCATCTTGCATGCTTGTTTAGTATTTGACTGTGAATTATGTTTCCATTATTCTTCATAGGTACCTGAAGTATTCTATTATGCACAAAAGGCAGTACTTCATCCAACAGCTCCACTCTTTGATCATGAACTCCAGGCTCTTAAACCTCGTTGTGTGAGGGCTTTAAAAAGGATATTTAGCCTTTGTGATCATGATGAGGATGGTGCTCTCAATGATGAAGAGCTTAATGACTTTCAGGTCATTCTTTGCTCTAGTGTCATTTAATTTGCTAAAGTATGGTATAATTTTTCTTATGAAATGTTATAATTCTCTAGCACTGTGCTCTCTCTTATTTCGAACCATCTTCATGGACAGGTCAAATGTTTCAATGCAGCACTTCAGCCAGCTGAAATAGTAGGAGTTAAACGGGTAGTACAGGAGAAGCTACCAGCAGGTGTCAATGACCTTGGGCTTACTTTGACTGGGTTTCTTTTCCTTCATGCTCTTTTTATAGAAAAAGGTCGACTTGAGACAACCTGGACTGTCTTAAGGAAATTTGGGTATAATGATGAAATTAAACTGAGGGATGATTACTTGTCTATTCCATTCAAAAAGGCTCTAGATCAGGTGAGTCTTTTACTCAACCAATTAGTTTATTTCTTGTATGCTATCAAAAGAAGTTTTTGTTTGGTCTGACTTAATTCTTATATCTTTTTTTTTTTCCACACATCAAATTTGTGTGTTTAGTTGGGGGGAGCAGGTGCCCTTGTTTAATTGGGTTGAAGAGAGGATAAATAGCCATAAATATGAATTAATTTTTTTGAAGGTTCCAAGAGTAAACTTGGAGAGATATGGTTATTATTCATTTAGCCATTATTTGCACAAATTATCTTGACTGAGTTTACACCAACATTCATTAATTAATTGATTTGTAAGTTGAACTGCTAATTCATCTTGACCAGTGAGGGACATATGTGACCTTGACTCCTTGAAGTCAAATCATTTGGGTATGAAATGTGTTCATTTATGGACACCAGTGTTATCTATACATCTGCAGCTCTCAATTTGATAACCCTCATCATATTTTTACAATTCATTCTGTGGACAACTTTGCATTATTCATGCACAAACACATTTTGACATTTATTGATGTATTTTTCACATTTGTTCAGTTCTTTCTGATTGTGTTCTTGCCTTCTTGCAGAGCATGGAATTGACTAGTGAAGCTGTTGAGTTCTTGAAGGGGATCTTTAGTACATTTGATGATGATAAAGTATGGATTCTGTCTTTTTCTTTGTTATATTTCCATTCTACTATTCAGTGGAAGGGGATTGCTTTTATTCCAGTGATATGATTTGTGGGTCTTAAATTTGTTCATTTTATGTTAAACCTTTTTTTTAATCTCCTTAACATAATATGTTTGTCATCATAAATGTTTCCTTCAATTCCTAGTTATGACTTTTGCTATATTCCTAAATTTGTGTATCTCTATGCTTGACAGGATGGAGTTCTTCGGAATTCTGAGCTTGACGATCTATTTTCTACTGCACCAGAAAGGTAGGAATCCTTCACTTGTGGCATGATTACAATTTTGCTATTCACTTCTTTGATAATGGTGTACATGGATACCCCCTTAACTTTTATTCCATTTCCTGGCAAAAGTGCTGCAAAGCTTATAATGAAATAGCTTGATTAGTCATCTTTGTGAATAATACTACATGGCTTCATAGCTATACCTTGTGAAGAAGATAGTGATTAAAATTGATAATCTGTGTGTGGGTATTGCAAATAAACACCAGTTCAGTCTTTCCCATCCTTTTCCTCTAACACCTTTCTGATATGGCTTTAATATTTCAGTCCCTGGGAAGAAGCTCCCTACAAGGAGGCAGTTGAAAGAACTCCATTAGGGGGTTTATCACTTTCTGCATTCTTGTCTGAGGTTTGGATGACTGAAACCCATCTCTTCTTCCCTTTCGATGCTGTGCAAAGCCCTTTCCTCTCTGTTACTGTAATAATAAGCTAAGGCTTATTAACCATTTTATTTTATTTCATTCATGTTGGATCTGGGTCTCTTCTGTCTATTCATCATTACTTCTTTTTGTCATGTTCAGTAACTTTTGTTTAGTTTTTTTTTTTTTTTTTTTAAAGAACCTCATGCCATACATGGTTGTTTCATAGAATGTATGGAGTGATTGGTTAGTTTCACACTTTCACTGATGCAGCATCCTTTTTTTTTTTGGATATAGACCCTTGAGATTTTTAATTAGCTTTCTTTTTCATCTTTGCTATTTACCAAGTGTTTTGAAGAACTGACAAATTGGACAAGCATTAAAATCTTCCTGCTCTACATGTCAATATTTGCAACAATTAATTGTGTTATGTGTAGTAACTGTAAAATCTGTGCTAGTTTATATATGGTGTTCTATTTTTGGCTTTATCTTTATTTATTTGGGCATTTTCTTCTAATATTCAGCTCTTATCTGCACTTATAGGGAGGGCTTAATCTTGGATGTCATGCAGATGCTTAGGGAGCTTGGACTTGAAATCACGACTGTCCAATCTTCCGTTAACGGTGGGATCTTTTGTGCGGAACTAAGGGCTAAGGTATGGTGTACCAAAAATATATTTTAATCCCTCAATTATTAAAGTGATTATCTTTGATGAGTGATCAAATGAATGAAATATGATTCTGGTATCAAAATAGCACAAGTTCTCTTTCGATCGAACTTGTTGCACAGGATCTTCCTAGTGCAATTTACCTTTCTTATAGACATTTCTTATATAATTTGTAAATTTATTCACTATAGATAGACATTCTGAATAGTGACTACAGTTTCACTCATTATCCAAAAGAAAAGTGACAACAAATATTGAATCATTTTCTCTTTATGTTATATTTTTGGTATGGATTGGGTGCAAGCTATTTTACTTAATTATTCTGTTTAATGTTTGTGTTTTCAGCTTAAAGAAAATTTGAAAGGCAGGAAAGCAACAATCATGGAAGTGAAAAAGGCAATTCATAGTATAATTCCTCAGTTTTAGCTATGGAGAAATATGCATTCCAGAGACATCAAGGTAGCCACTAGTAGTCTAGTAGTGTAACTCTTGTGGTCACTATAAATTTATAATACTGCTGCTATTGTTACAATGGATTACACAAAAAAATGACCCAGTTGATAATATCATAGCAAAATCTATTTTCATTCAAACTGATTTCATGAATAAATTAGAAAAACAATAGGGGGAAGAAAAAAAAGTTGTTACAAAAATTGAGAATTCCTATTCAGATAATGGATCTTCAACCCAGCATTTCCCCATCAGGGCCAGTAACCATCTTCTCCAAATCCTCCTGTGACAGGAGTGTTTTCTTGCCCAGAGCGCCGCTTTTATCATACGGTTGTGCCATTTTGCGTAGGAACTGCATTGGGCGTAGCAAAGGGGATTAGGATCGGGGATCTTTGGTTCTCGAATACCTCCCATAATATCGAAGAAAATTTGGGGTCATAGGGGAAGAGACGAAATCACATGGTTTGTTTATAGTAAATAAATAATACCTCCTTTGCTATGTGAATGGCCATGTCTGTGCTTAAGTTCAGGTGTGCATCTCGTAAATGCGATAGTATCCATCCTGGCAACTTAGATCGCTTGTCATGTCGGCTATACCTGAACGCATCGATCATCCATGTAAAGGTCCATTGTGATTGACAAATATCCAAATAGTAGGGCATACTAATTTGAGCAAAGTATTTGTTCATTTGTTCCTCGGTCTAGATTTCAGAAAGAATTATACGATGTCACTCGTGTGAGGGTTAGGTAATATTAACCACCTTCTCGGCCACAACTATGACAAGAAAATGTGACCTAGAAGTCAAATAAAGGACACAAACCTCTTGTCAGCGAAAATCATCATCCCATAATCTGCCTTTGAACGAATAACTCGTCCTACACATTGTGCAGCTTGTCTCTGGAAAGTTAAGGCTAAATTAGAAAATATTGGGGACAAATAGAGAACGGCAAAATTCAATTTCAGCAGGATCTGTCAATACCAGAGCATCAAATGTCAGAAAATCGCCCTCTTTGATCTGGAAAGTCTCCCTTAGGTACTCCAGTCTTGCAAGCAATATTCTGCAATATAGAACTGGTCAGATGCACATGCCAAGTGGCATACAATCAAGCAAAGTAGAATGTAACTATTGAAATATATTTCAGTTTACCTGCTTAATGTGTACTGGAATGGAACCCCACACATGATAACAAGCCTTCCATAATGTCTATCAAAGTCTATACCTTCAGCTACTTTCCCCCTGCAATGGAAATAAATTGGCATGGTGAAGAACAGTATTAGTACTCTATACTTTTCTCGGTGAGTAGTAAAAATAACGTATTTGTAGATTAATACCACTATTTTTATAACACTATTATGTGCATAGTAACATGCTTAGTTTATCAAATTTCATCCTTTATATTCCTTAATCCTTCAAGAAATTTCACTAGTAAATGTAAGTGATCAAAGCAAAATTTACACCACTTTCAATCAATGGTGAATTCGTGATTCAAGTATGCCAAGGATCTACCTTGCAACAGAGAAGAAAATAGCACCCCTCCCACAATCACAAGCTCTGCGATAGTTATCCAAAGCCAATGTAGTCTCTACAACATCTTGGGTCTCAATGAAGACTAGTTTATGCTGCATTATATCCTGTGGCATGAATTGGGAAAAAATAAGAGCAATGCCAAAAGAAAATAGCAACACGCTTGCACCCTAAGCTACCACAAATGACTAAATGAGCAAGGACAGGGAGCCAGGCAAACAAGATAAAAGGGGGAAATTGATAAAGATATGTATTAATAAAGACTTTAGACAAAGAAAATGAAAAGAGTTCCATCTGACAAGCAAAAAAAGAGACTAAAACGGGTTGCAGATTTTCACCTTTAGAAGTCCAGAGTTGTGCCAACTATTGACTATTCCATCCATATAAGAATAACTGACAAAGAAACAGACAATCCCATCCGGAACAACGGATGCCATTTCTAACAAAAGCTTCCCATAATTTTTCTCCACACCAGGATCACTTCTTAGATCATATTTTGTGCTCACAGGAAGCTGATCACTAGAAATAGAGGAGTAGAAAAGGGTAGAAGTTATTTAAACAAGCAGCACCAATGTAGTTAAGATAATAAAATGAATAAGAAAAGGAAGGTTGACAATTGAATAAACAGAAGCTAAGTGGCTGAAACCGTACCTTCCCCGAGTGAGAACCATAGGACATATGCAATCCCTCGTCAATGACATTTTAAAACTCCGACTACATACTGGATTGAAGTTGAGAAGACGAGGGTAAAGATCAATTGGGCTGAGTGTCCCAGAGGTTATAACAACGGACTGGAAACGTTCAAATACAGGCTTTATGGCAATAGAAGCATCATGACAGCTTAGCTGGGATGTCAAAAAAATTATTCTGTAAGAGCACCAATAATAATGAAATGGTAAAAAGAAGGTAGTTCAAGAATAGGAGAAGGAAACTAAAAGCATCTAATCAAATAAGCTCACATATTTTTCAGCAAAAGTCTAACAGAGTCTATAACCTTATGATAATTAAACTACCAATGAGAGATTGAAAACAAATAATTCAATCCAGGGCATACCATATCCACATAAGGCTAACCGGAGGCATTTATTAATGCGAATATGCTTCTCAATTATGACCTTTTATAGGAGTTAATGTGAAACAATCAGCACTGTATCATTTGACTTGAAAGTGAAACCATTCATTAGAAACAAACCTGAAGAACAGGATCAGGAATATCTGGCATTCTCTCATCAAAAGGTTCGATTATAATTGAGAATCCTCTTGTGTATGTTCCCACCAATGTTGCAAGATCACATATGGTTTGGATATGTAAAAATTCATCAGTATCAGTGATCTCCAGAGTCAACATGAGGGAATGAAGCCTGTCATAACAAAATCTCAACATTTTCTGATCAATTCCAACTTGTGCATTGATGGAAGCAACAAAGGAAACAGGCCCCTCCTTTTCAACATTCTCAGCCTGTAACCTCCCTTTAAGGTACTGAACTAGTCTCCGCAACACAGACAAGAAATGTTCTGCTCGCCTTATATTTCCTGGAACTGCTTCCTTTAAGATATCATCTGGCAATGAGGGATTTGCAAGCCATGCATCCGAAACTGCAGAAGGAGGTGTAAGTGTGCATTCCATGGTTACCATTAAAAGTTAGAATTGTACAATTCAACTAACAGTCAAAGAACTGAATTGAGCTTACTGGGTAAGTTCCCCCTTTGTGCAAGACCATCAACTAGACGATTATACTCTGCACGCAACCGACCAGCATCCGTGGCCTTCAACCTTCCTACCAAGTCAATCAAAGTTCAAAACAAATTGTCTCAAAGTTGTCGAGACTAACAGGAAAACACAAAGCAGACGAAAGCATAGAACTAGCGCTTATTGGAAGTATAACCACTAGTAAAACTACCAGCCACCACCTAAAGAAGGCATCCTGAACAAAACATTTACCTATCAATCTCCTGTGTCATCCTATTTAGATTCCTAGTTGCCCCTTCAAGTGTCTGCCTCCTTACACTCACACTAAGTGCCTCGATACATACATTATCAATGTTGTGAGCCTCATCAAATACCACAACACTCTCTCTTTGCATCTCCTTTGATATGATTCCAGCAACTTTTGGATCAAGAAGGTATTGGTAACTATAAACTACCACATCTGCACGCTGCACCATATGGCGTGCTAGAAAGTAAGGGCACCAACCTTTCTCTTTACCAAAAACTTTAAGATCCTGTAAGAATTATGGTTAAACATGATTAATAAAGCCCAATCCAACAGAAAATATTAAGCATAACAAATTAAATATGCTGAATTGAATTTAGCTTCCACAGGCACTAAAAAACGAGAAATCATTGGTAATTAAATGAAACCGGAAGGAGATAAATTTGAACCTGCAGAGTATAAACACCAGAAGGCAAGGAGGTATCAGCAGACGACCTCTCGTAATTCTCAAAAAATGGACAAGTAGGAATGTTAGGATTTTCCGCAGCTAAGGACCGGACCCAACTGGCGGTGAGCTTTCGGCAAGCGGCGTCAACAGAATCCCGATTCTCGGCGGAGACCACGTCGGGATTAACGCACAAATTCTTCCTCGACGACAGCCCAATCGCGAGCATTTTGGCACGATCTCCGCAGTTTTTGAGCTGGTAGTTATACAGCAGCTTGAGTTCCGCTAAGGTTTTCTCCATCTCGTGAACGGTTCGAGTGCAATAAAGGAGCTTAATCTTATCGGCCGGCTTCGACAGCTGGTAACTGGTGATCAACGATAGCAAGGCTATGGTTTTTCCGGTCCCCGTCGGCATCTCCAGAAGGCAGTGGCCTTTAGCATCTAACGCACGCTTCAGCTCCAGCATATACTGGTACTGCTCGGGGTATATGTTGTCGTACGGGAAGTACACCACTACGTCTTCGATTTGGAACTTCATCTCTCCCCGCCGTCTCTCTTTCTCCGTTGAATCTCCGACGGATCCCCGACCGGAAACGAGAGTGCAGTGACGGAGGATTTCAGAGCTCTGGTAGACTGAGCATTTAGGGTTGAGGAGAAATATGACTTTACATTATTATTATTATTATTATTATTATTATTATTATTATTATTATTATTATTATTATATATATTTATTTATTTATTTATTTTTAAAAAGGAGCTATTTTCGATTTGGTTCCTCTAAAACTGGTACCAATCGGTACTTCGGTTCAGTAAAATCGAACCATTTTGCTTACGCCTAGTTTGAGGCAAATGATATTCGAGCTATTGAGGCAAATGTTTGCCCGACTCGAATTGGACATTAGGCCTAGAGGTTTATGATACTTGTACTTTGACCTTTAACTTTTATTTTACCCCTTTTTTTTACTCCTTATTATTTAAGAGCACTTTTTACATCATTTTTAAATATCTAAATTTTTATATTAACACTAAAATAACTAGTATAAACAATTGAGTTGTAAATAACTTAAGTGAAACATCATTAACTAAACTTGACTAATAAAATATATAGGACAAATGAAGTATTTTTCAATCAATTTATCGATTATACCATTGCAAACATAAATATAATGTTATGTCTTAGAAACATAACTGGTTTTTCGAAAAGATGATAGCTCAACCCTCCCAAGTTGATTATGTTTCTATAAAAAGAAATAATTAGGCATGGTTATGAGACACAATTCGACTAATTAATTAACCTAAAATAAATTCATAAGTACGTTTAGTTTTGCTACCAGCGTGTTATGGATCTTTCTCCATCCGTTTTCTTCACTTGTGGGAATCCAAAAATTTTCCTCACAAAGAGAGCTCATTTGTCACTTGAGCTACCTCATTAGATTACGTTGATATTCCTATAGTAAAAGTTGTATTTGTCATCTTGATAGTTAAAAATCGTAAACCATTCAAGAATAGTAATATAAAACGATTTGAATTAATTATTAAAAAAACAGAAAGTAAATTCTCAAAAAAAAAAAAAAAAAAAAAAAAAAAAAACATGTGTTTGGGGTCTAATTAATTGTGGAGTTTTTAATTTTTGGATAGATATTAAGTTGGAGAGGTTAATCATGGGACTTGTTGTGTTTCTTCAGAGTTACTCAAGATGTTCCCAGCAGAGAACAAGACATCCACCGAACTGCGCGCGGCGGTGGCCGAGGACGAGGAATGCAGGCCATCTTCCTAGATTCCGGCAGGTCATGTAGTGGGACCGGCGTTTTCCTTCCTCGACAAACCGGGACCAATGGCCATTATGCATCAACTAAGCATGTACAATATTATATACATATGCTACACATTATTTTTAATATTTACTTTTGGGTGAAGAAATTAAACCTCATTCATTACTCGAAGGTGTGCACTGAATAAATTATACTCTCGCAAATCACACAAGAAAACATGGGATTTTAGTACGAAAATCATGCTCTACCCACTTGAACACTCTTTTTAGGAGCAACTTTTAATATGTGTTGAGCTTATAATATATATAATGTCATACAATATCGTAATAATTTTCATGTACATGTGTGTATCATGGACAGTTCGTCCTCCTCCTCCGGTTCTCCTCCCCGATCGCGTTGTTCAAGCTCTCAACCTCAATGTGCATGAACTCGGCATGCAAAATAAGCCTTGCAGAGGTTTTTTTCCTATACATCGATCTCTCTCTCTTTAGTTATAGTGCATAATATATAACTCGAGAATATACTTATTAATTATTATTTTTCTCTGCAGATAATGTAAAAAACATAAAAGGAAATAAGGACTGCAACAATAGAAAGAAAGCTAGCGATTGCCACTCACCCGAGATATTTCTACCCAAGGAGTGGATTTACTAGATATATATCCCTTGAACATATATAAAGAGAGTCTTTTGTGAGACATGTCTCACATGAAATGTGTAATACTTTTTAGTTAAAATGTAATACTTATTTTTTTAAATTCATAAAAAAGTATTATACATTTCATGATTAGACACTCTCACGCAAGACTAATCTATACATACATTGGTGATCAAGCGGTGTAACATAAATGAATAAATAATACTCTCTATTATAGTTTACTTTCTG
>CP025657.1:18212208-18224393 GCA_003576665.1 Ipomoea trifida | reverse complement strand
CAAAAGTGCTGCAAAGCTTATAATGAAATAGCTTGATTAGTCATCTTTGTGAATAATACTACATGGCTTCATAGCTATACCTTGTGAAGAAGATAGTGATTAAAATTGATAATCTGTGTGTGGGTATTGCAAATAAACACCAGTTCAGTCTTTCCCATCCTTTTCCTCTAACACCTTTCTGATATGGCTTTAATATTTCAGTCCCTGGGAAGAAGCTCCCTACAAGGAGGCAGTTGAAAGAACTCCATTAGGGGGTTTATCACTTTCTGCATTCTTGTCTGAGGTTTGGATGACTGAAACCCATCTCTTCTTCCCTTTCGATGCTGTGCAAAGCCCTTTCCTCTCTGTTACTGTAATAATAAGCTAAGGCTTATTAACCATTTTATTTTATTTCATTCATGTTGGATCTGGGTCTCTTCTGTCTATTCATCATTACTTCTTTTTGTCATGTTCAGTAACTTTGGTTTAGTTTTTTTTTTTTTTTTTTTAAAGAACCTCATGCCATACATGGTTGTTTCATAGAATGTATGGAGTGATTGGTTAGTTTCACACTTTCACTGATGCAGCATCCTTTTTTTTTTTGGATATAGACCCTTGAGATTTTTAATTAGCTTTCTTTTTCATCTTTGCTATTTACCAAGTGTTTTGAAGAACTGACAAATTGGACAAGCATTAAAATCTTCCTGCTCTACATGTCAATATTTGCAACAATTAATTGTGTTATGTGTAGTAACTGTAAAATCTGTGCTAGTTTATATATGGTGTTCTATTTTTGGCTTTATCTTTATTTTATTTGGGCATTTTTCATTCTAATATTCAGGAATCTTATCTCGCGTACATTTATTGCAGTGGGCTCTTATGACATTACTGGAGCCATCACAAAGTTTGGCCAACTTAACATATATCGGGTATAACTGTGATACAGCATCTGCACTCCGTGTTACTAGGCGCAGATCAGTAGACCGTAAGAAACAGCAGTCAGATAGAAATGTTTATCAATGCTTTGTGTTTGGACCTAAATATGCTGGAAAGTCTTCTTTACTGAAGTCATTTTTGGGAAGGTGCAGAAATGGACCTATAACTAAATAAATTCCTTTCTTTGGATGTTCTTGTCATTCTCTCTCAAACCTAGTGATTTATCCAGAAGGCATATCATTAAGATCAAATTTATGTTTTAAATTTTGTTGATGTGATCAAGTACAGGCCATTCACTGATGATTATGTACCTACAAGTGAAGAGCGGTATGTTGTCAACGCTGTTGACTGTCCTGGGGTAAGTTCTCCAAGTGTAACATAATTTGACTCAAACAAATTTTGTAATCTATCCTTCACATTCACACCGTTGTGCACATGCATTACACAATTCGTTCAGAATAAATAATTCCTTGAATGAATCTTTTATAAGGAGTGTTTCTGATCCATGCCATCTTATATGGTGCATGTATGCACATCCTATGTGATTATGTACTGCATCTGTGAAACACCTCATTTTCTAGTTCATTGAAATTTAAATAACATTGCTGTGATGAATGATTTACCCTTTTTGCAGGGTATTAAGAAAACGCTTGTCCTTCGGGAGATTACAGAAGATGGAATTAAAAAATTATTATCTGCTAAGGAGTCTTTGGCAAGTTGTGACATAGCAGTGTTTGTATATGACAGGTTGGTATAAAAAGCTATTTTTATCATAATTCATAACTAATCACACGTGGGCAGATTCACGTCAGTTTGCACTTGGATGAAATTTGACGATATATCATTTTTTTTTTTTGTGAAAGCAGTTGAAAGTTTCAATCTACTATATGTCTCATTTTCAGTAAATTAAAACATACTACTTGATGCTAGACCAAATATATGTACAAATGATAAAACTTTGTGATTTCTGATTTCCTACTGGATTGTGTAACCAAACTTATTGGATCATTTCATTATTTTCATGACTTCCAACTCCATTGCAGTACTTTTGGTTCTTTGAAGCTTGATTTTCCATCTTGCTTCTCCAGACCCCACATCTGCAACCAACACTATTTTAGTTGGGCCTTCCCCTTTAATATACAGCTTCAGCACATTCTTCTAATCTTTCCTTGTTCTTAGCCTGATATGCCTAGCATTTTTCACATTATTCATTTCTCTTCAGCTCAGATGAATATTCTCTAAAAAGAACTTCAGAATTGCTCATGGATGTAGCAAGGCAAGGGGAAGTTACCGGTCTAAGTGTGCCGTGTCTGTTTATTGCTGCAAAGGATGATTTAGATTCATATCCGATGGCAATAAAAGATTCTACAAAGGTAGCATCTTTTGTTCTTGGTTCCACTTTAATTTATTCTGTATCATCCCTGTACCACATTGACCATTAATATTCTGTGTAAAGATGTCAAAAAGAATTGCTTCCTAATCAAGATGTGCGTTTTGCTTTGTTGAATTGCTACAGATATGCCAGTATTTTGGGATTGATTCACCTATTCACATTAGTGTGAAGGAGAGGGATCTGAACAGTGTGTTCAGTCGAATTGTGAATGCAGCCGAACACCCTCATTTGAGCGTCCCCGAAACTGAAGTTGGTCGCAACCAGAAGCGGTATCGCCAGCTTATCAATCGCTCTCTGATGGTTGCCTCAGGTATCTTGAATTAGTATTCAACAGATGCTCATTAGGATCACTCGCTTTTCATTTTTCATTCAAATTCCCTGACTCTCAATTCAAATATCAGTTGCGGCTGCTATAGGTATAGTTGGAATGGCCGCATATCGCTCTTACATTGCAAGGAAGAACACCTCCGGTTAGGTAACATCCTTTATCAATTGTTTGCGGCTGGTCAATAACAATGGTTGCCCTGCAATTGATAGTCTTCTCCACATTCTCTGTATATAGCAATTTTGTCTTGGACAAGGTTAAGCTTTGAATTTTGCTTGAAATTTGATTCATAGCATGTATTTCCACCTGTATTATTTTATTTTATTTTTTTTGGTAAATCTGATGGTATGGTGGGATTCAAGCACACAAAGTTGCACTTTGAGCCCCATTTTTGTTGTAATAATCTCTACTTTCCTGTAGAAAACACTCTATTTTCTACAGTATAAGTAATTAAATTGCTGTTACATGATGGTATAAAATTGTACATTCCTATACGTTTTCGTATCTGTACTAATTTTGTTCATTTCTTCCCATTGCTTTGTATAAGAGAATTTTGTAACACAAATAATAAGCCAAATAGAAAGACGACAATTGGCTTGGTAATTACAAGATTTCAAGTTCGATTCCACTTGTGAGTTGTCTATTGTCCTTGGTTTGAGTTGATCAGTTATGGGCAATTTAGACTGGTTTACCTTCTTTTGGTAATTTGTTGGTTAAGGTTACAAGGTGCGTTTCATTGTGAGTACATTCTTCGGGTAGCAGTTGTAAGTTTTCTTCTAAATTAAAAAGAAAAACGAAGATGTTCATGCAAGGAAGAGGAAGTTTCTTGGATATTTCATTAGGCAAAAAATGACACAGGAAATGGACAATGGAAACCTGGAAAGGGAATCGGTATTGGTGTAGTGTTTATTACCTTTACTTGGACAAATGCGCTTTACATAACATGCCGATGTGAAAGGGAAGGATTCTTGAGGATCAATGTCGTCAATAAAGACATGCAACCAATATACGGAGTAACAAATTAAAAAGGCCATCCTGCTGGGAGAAGACTTTCTCAATTAGGATTTGATTGAAATCTGAGTCTAACAAAAATTATGCATATTTGAGATGTAAATGAACTAGCGTTAAATTCATATATGTGTAAATGAAATAATCCGAGTCTCTTCTAACTACCTAGTAAAGTTAACCATAGGTTACCAATGCAAGTAAAGAGCAGCATTGTAAACGTACTATTATGAGGCAAAAATAGGGATAAAATAACAGTAAAATTAAAAAGAAAATACAGTAACATTTTTCTTTGAAATATTATAACGAAGTTCAACATGTTTACACCTTTCAAGTAGCATGGGTTGACAATTTGATTTTGAGAAACCAGTCGCCATCACCTAAGAGTTACATTGTTGTTTATGTATAAAAATTTCACACAACGGGCTACACTAAAATAATTCGTGACTTTTAAATATAATTAGAATCATAATTCTTTCACTCGTTCACTCCTTTTTGTGGCATGCGTTGACAATTTTGTAGCATATTATTATGTATCGTACAAACTGATTATTATTCCGTTTATTGTGCAGCATGGTTGCAGTAAACGCTAGATAACACTAGATGCTAATCGGGTGATAAACTAAAGGGCGGCCTATAAAAACAAAAGAATAGTACATGTGTGTGAGTACTATAACTCGACCTAGTTGGCCGAGTTAGGCCCTAAGTGAACGGCCACCTAGATGACAGCCCCTAGGCGGGAGCAATTTGCCTCGGCTAGCGGCTAATTTTTGGAAAAGCGTTGTGCAGACAATTCAAGCGACTACATGAGGCTCTCTACCAGCGTCGCATCATCTCAGGCATTCCCGGAAGCAGAAGCCAATGGCATTGTGAAAACTGGCGATTTCCCCTGTTGACAAATGAAGTGTGGTGGAGCCACCAAGTCACGACGGAGCCGCTTCGTCGTCGACACGTAGAACTAATCCCTACTCCCAAAGCTGACACACATATGAGCATGATGCATCTATCTATCGTACGCCGCCCTTTCTTTCTTTCTTACTATATATATATATTCGCGTTCGCGTGACATGACGACTGTCTTGCATTCCATACCTACGTTCTCTCTCTCTTCTAGGTTTTTGTCTTTTTTTTGAAAACATCTAGGTTTTTGTCTTCAATTCCCAGATACGAATATAAAATCCTCCCTCGCGGTTTTAACTTCAACCATCTCATGAGAGTTTCAGTGAACAGTCCTGCCGCGTGTCGCACAATCTGCGGCCATGCATGCCTTCTTACAATCTTACATGCATGCATTTTCATTGGCTCAAATGATATGATATATTATTACTCCTTTCAAATTTCAACGCAAGTTAATGGGATGAAGCTACATCATTTGGTAGATGGAGGAGGGAGTAATAATTGTGTGAAGATTGGTTCAATATACAGAATTTGACATCATAAGGTACAAAATTCACAGAATTATAATAAACATACACATAAACACGATATAATGAACATGAATTCTGTGCATTATATCAAGTGCTTATGCGTCCTTCGCTATATAATTCTTTGCATTATGGACATGAATTTTATACTTTATGAAGTCAAATATTGTATATAGAACCAGAGTCCATGATATAAATTGCAACTTGGCTAGCTTGGAAGAGCTCACCACAATTGAGTCATTTTAAGGTTAGAAGACCTGAGCCGGATGGCCTCAACGGAACAAAGTCGTTTTGATCAATGTCAAATCAGGTTGAGTGGACAAGTTAATATAAGCCGAACAAGGTTATCTCAATGCAAGAAGACATGGGCTAAAAGCCTCAACACAATTTTTGATAATCACAATTGAGCCAGGGTGTGAATTGAAGGCCTTAGTGGCGAGAAACTTCGCCTTTTGATGGTGAAATTTTGTTTTTCTATAGTTAATTAATTTTTTTCTATTCTAATTATTTTGATGAAAAGGTATAAAATTTAAGATCCAATGTCGGGACAAGATTTAGTGTAGGGTGAGTAGCATAATGGTAGGATTGGTAGGATATATATATAGGGCAAGGTGATGCTGATTTTCAGGTGATTAGTATGGTGTAATGTAACTTTCCTGTGAACAATATAATGAACAATAATGATGAAAAAGGTAGGAAGTGAAGAGCACCATTTACGACCAAACATTATGGCAAGTATAAAGGCTTTTTAAATGTCCCAATGCAAAAGAATAATCGAGTAGGTAGAACATAATTTTCGTACATAAAACTCCCAATTATAATTTTTTATAATATTTTTTAAATTGAATCCATCATATATGATTTTCATAATGTGTCCCATCAGGCTATTACACAGAGATTTCTTTAATAGTGACTACGAATTTTTCTCAATGCAAAAGATAGACTTTTTTTAACTCAATCAAGTAACCGCTTTTGTTGGCCGGTAAGAGACATGCCTCGCTAGTTAAGGTTTCGTCAAGTTTAATGATCATGTTCCAAGATTCCATGCAATTAACTTCCCCAGTAAAAACCAATCTTCATTCACCCTACCTACGAGTAGGGAGCTTTTTATTTATTTATTTATTTATTTATTTTTGTACAGCATTTGGTGCCCACAGAATTTGGCTCCTACTTTGAGATCCAATTAGGGCATTTTATGTTTATAAAATTGGATTGGACTCATGCTAATTGCTAAGGGAGATTGGACCCAAATTTTTATTGGGATAAATTGTGCTCACGGAACTTGACTTTTACTCTAAAAATGTTTAACTCAAAACGTTTTAACTTGGCACACCTTACAACAATTGATCATTCGACCTTATATTACATTAGCCATCGACTTACCGACTATCCTAAGTTGATAGATTATAGAAGTTTTTGTAATACATCGTCTAAGGAATTGAGGAATTAAACCTATAAATTTCTAATTTAAAATTACGGGACTAATATATAATGTCACATCTGGTACTAGCACTCGGAATAGGTATGGAGCAAAGCGCAATCGAGACTAAAATTGAATCCATATTAATGAGCTAGAAAGGTGTTATTAGAATTTTAAATTTTATGAATAGAGTTCAGTGACAAATATAATTGACTTTAAAACAGTCACAGTTCAATATAGTTACATAATACTCATGATGAATAGGTTAGGAGTGAAGCACACATACAAGACTAAAATTGAATCCAGATTAATTAGGAAGGTGTAGTGTTATAAATTTTCCTAATATAATTTAGTAACAATTTGATTTTAAAATAGCCACACTTAATATAATTAAAGAATACTCTTTATTAGTATGGTACAGGCTTAAAGTGTCTCCTACAGTTAGGTCTGCTCAGAACACCTCGTGATCTAATAAAAAAGAAAAGAAAATAATGATTCAATTCATTATATGATACTAGAAAAGACCAAAAAATTGACTCATAATTGTGTTGGATATTTGTGTAGTAATGGAGATTAATGGTTCAGATGTCTACCATGAAAGCTCAAATAATATTTGGAGTTGTGGAGTAGTAAATATTATTGAGTTTGGTAGAGATGATTTTGGGTTATTTGAAAGGTCTCGAGAGGTGTTCGAGAGGTGTTTGAGAGATGCACGAGAGATGGTTTTATCTCTCGGATGTATGCTTCGTGAAGCCTTGCTATTGATCTCTCGAAGGAGACACATCTCGTAGGTGATGTCCCTTTGATTATACTTTGAGAAGCAAAGTCTTAAATCATGTGAAATGGTTTCATGTGAGAAAAAGGGTGTTATCAATGTGCATGGCATATGATTTATGTCTCGCATGATCTCTCGAACCTGAGGGAATTCACCAAATTTTATGAGTTGAACCTTTCCTTTGAATATTACGTAAATGCCTTTCAATTTGGCATGTCTGATCTGTTGCTATGCATGTGTTTGTTAATATTTCCTAAGATTGCATGTACACATGCATGCATGTGAAATATTAAAGTGTTAATATAATTGGCTAAATTATATTACATGCATACTAACATAAGTTTACGTAAACTGATCCAAAATCATATATATAGTTATATTTCATATATATCTTGGAAGTTTGTTTTGTAACTGCTATAAACTTCCAGTAACTTCTCCTAACAGTAAGAATTTATCTCTATAAATTCTGAGAGTATTATCTGAAGACATGGAGTAAATACAGGGAGTGTATCATATGAAAATATACATGCAATTGATTTGCATGAAACCTTGATATTTCACAGTCCTACAATTCTACAGGAAATTCTTGATCAAGCAACTTAAGAATTTCATTATCTTCTTGTATCCCATAAGATTGAATCTGGAACCCTGTTGCTTTGATAAGGGAGATTTAAAGCTTATAGGAAAGTGATTACACGTCTGAAGATACCAGATGATCCGGTTTTGTTCCCTTGTATTTCTGTATTATTTTGTATCTCTTTTGTATTACAGATAGCAGCAGCATATTTTTCCAACAAATTGTAGGAGGAAAGGAAGACAAGGTAGAATCTCATATGATTCCAAAATGCACACACTAGATTTCCAAAATCCAAAATGCTTTTAGGGAGGGTGGGTCCCTTTCGTATCCCGTTGAATCTGCATTTTGTTTTTCATATGGTACTACACTACTACGGTTGGGTGTCGGCCAAACTACCGGGATGAGAGTCAAGACCAAAATAATATAAATAGCTACGAGCTCTCCAAAGATGTGATTATATGATTTAATCATAATTTTCGTACTAAAAAGTTTTGAGTTTAATTTTTACTAATACATTTTCAGTCGAGTTTGTCACATAAAATCTATCTAGTGCATGGTTAACCATGTGCATATTCTTAGATAGCACACACCTAATTGTGGGTTTCCCTCATCACTCAAAAAGATCAAAATAAATGTTAGAATTATGAACAATTAGTATATGGTTTCAAGGACCGTGGCAATAATGTAACGAATGTCACCCTACGTACCTATCACCAACACCTACGAATTTATATATTATGTTGTTGCTAATTCTGCCAAGTTATGTTGAGTTTGGAATAGTTGTTTCATTTTACATTTCTTTTCTAAAGAATTGCACCTTAATTCTTAGCACCCATGCGTTCTCTTGCCTTGTATCCCAAAGTTGCTAATGAAGTTGAGATATTAACTCTTTTTTTTTTTTTTTTTTTTGACGATTGGTAGATTAGTTGAGTTATGCATTGAGGGTGTTTACTTTTCTTTTCTACTGCATATGAATTGTTGGGATCAAATGCAAAACTACTTAGGGTTATAGTCTAATGCCACTAGCTAAGGGTTTTTGTCGATTTTATTTTAAAGCTTTGTTAGGTTTTTATATTGGTCTAGCTACTAGCTATATATTCAGTCCAATGCAAATTACAAGTTTGTTAAAACTTTCAATTGATTGTCATTTAATTGGTTGTTAGCTTGGAGGTATGATCATCACAATTAATAAAAGAACTCTTTGACGGTAGATAAATTATTGAACCAGGTAAATCTTGTTCTTCTTCGTTTTTCTATCTTTGTTATTGATTTCTTGCTCTTGTTTTTTCTCAACATGGCAACTCAAAAGTTGGAGGGACAGAAGATGTCGATGGCATTCCCGGCTATAGGAAGTGATACAAAAGTCTTTTGTGCCAAGATTAGAATTGTACTTTGCCGCATATTCATCATAAAGCAAATAGATGCATCAGCTGGATGACATCTCGTCTTGAAGTCCAATATTTAAACTTTCACTATTTAGAGTCCCCCACCCCACACGCCAAGGGGATATCAAGCATATATATCCCCTGGCCTCCTCCTTTAAGGGAATTGTTGGGGTGACTTTTTCATATTTAGATCATGTAATTTTTATTTCTTTTTGTTATATTATATTATAATATCATATTAGAGTCGTCAATTTCAATTAAGTCAATATACCGTCGCTTCGATTATGCCAGTGGATTGTTATTTTAATTTATCCCTCCTTTAAATTTTGTACACACAAATTATGCATGGACCATATACATTGTAGAAAAAGGAAGCATATACATATATGCATGGATTTGTTGGTCATATTCAAAGAGTTATATATCACCATACATGCAATGCAAAAGTTAGTAGTTAGAATTCATTCAATTCACAATGATGCATATATGGAGTAAGTTTGGATAGGATTGCTGACTGTGTAGTGGAGCTGAGCAGCAGCCAGCAGTTTGTGACATAGGAATGCACCAACCAATTTCATTTCGTCGTATGTAAAAAAACCATCATTAATGTTTCATGCTTGGTCCCTAGCTACCTAGCTCCATTAATGGACCTTCACTTCTAAATGCATGGTCCTAATCCTCCTTTCAAGGGAGGAGAAACGTATCCCATCAAGTGTGGATGAGATGATATAAGTCTCTTTCAATTTAATTAGAAGTCGGTCTCAAATTTGGTCGCCGGTTTTAACTCTTTACAATGCAGTATCGGTTCATAACTACTTTCTCAACCTACTGAATTATCGCCTTCACTGAGACTCGAACCCACCCCTTTCATATGGGAATGCAATCAGGCCACTAGACCATAAGTTCTTGACTAATATAGGTTTATCTGATTTCATGACAACTCATCAAAATTTTCTTTATAACCACTTTATGTATGTGGTGCAAACTATCATGACAATGAATATAGTAAGCAACAAGCTAAGGCACATTATACACCTTATACTTGTCTAGAAAACTTATGGCAAAGCCTTTGAACTAATTAATTATTCAACAAGTGGGTGCACATCAAAGTCTCCATCCACCAACTTACCAAAGAATTTGGATAACTCTTAAGTTTTAGTGTTTCCACGTTTTCAAAATATTTCTAACTCCCTACAAATTTAGGGGAACTCCATAAAACATTTTCAAGTCACTTTTCTAATTTAAAAAAAAAAATTAAAAAATATTTTTTCTAAGTATAAACTAGTAAACAATTACTTCATTTGTCAAATTTTACTCGTCTTGTTATATGACATTCATTAATAGTTCAGAATCTGATTTCACTCTTCCCCCATTTTTTTTATATTTTATACGTTTTTCACATGTTTCGTATCCTGCATTTCCCGTGTATAGACAACCTAGTTTACAAATATAAGGCTGATATAACGTTTCTATCATCAAACTCCAAATCCAACGCAGAGCTGAGTATGAATGTAATAAGGGATAGGATAGATTAAGAGAAAAGTGGATTATTAGAGTTGTGACATATGCAAAAGAAGCAACAATGAGCTTCTTGCTAGTGAGGGTCCATATCATTCCATATAATTCCATCCAGCTACTCTATACACACATATATACATACACACACATAATTAGAACAGAGTCCTCCATATAAAAAGTGGGGTGGGAACTAATTTCAGCCGTACATTGTGATTCAGCAATGGTTAAGAGTTTTAGTACAAAAAAAAAAAAAAAAAAGACGGGTCACTTTTATAATTATTGAAAACTTTTAAGAGCGGATTCATTTTATAATTATTGTAAACTTGAAAGTTTAGTAATGGTAATATTCTAACATTTGATTCCTCAATGTTGAGAGAACAACTTCCTATAAAAGGGCAATATCAAATGAGGATAGATCCTCGTGTAAAAAGTAAGGATTGATCTCAATCGTCCATCATGGTTCATCTATAGTTAAGAGTTTTTTTTAGTACTACTAACTTGTTATAATTTAGTATCTGTCCATAGCTACTTTCTCAACCTAATGAAGCACATAGAGTCAACAGTTGCTTCCACTGAGGCTCAAACCCGCAAAGAGCGGTGAAAGTTTTAATTATTGAAAACTTTTAAGAATTCGTCTATTTTATAATTATTTTGTATCTCTTTTGTATTACAGATAGCAGCAGCATATTTTTCCAACAATCTATAAGCTTTAAAGTTTCTAAACCTGTGATCATTGATTTTGTCTTGATCCGTTTTGAAGACAAGATGTCAGGCGTGAAGCAACCGTTTCCGTTCACGGAAAAATTTCGGAATGTGAATTTCGAATTTGGTGGTAAGAATATGACTGTAATCACTTTTGGGTATGTCATTTCTTTGTACAAGAAGATTTCATGCGGATTTTGCATGATGTTCATGGCATGATATGAACATGCTGTGCATGTTGTTTAAATACATGCTATGAGAGTATGAAGTTTTATTTTCTATTTTCACTCAGAATCTTGATCTTTTTGAGTGATGAGGGAAACCCACAATTAGGTGTGTGCTATCTAAGAATATGCACATGGTTAACCATGCACTAGATAGATTTTATGTGACAAACTCGACTGAAAATGTATTAGTAAAAATTAAACTCAAAACTTTTTAGTACGAAAATTATGATTAAATCATATAATCACATCTTTGGAGAGCTCGTAGCTATTTATATTATTTTGGTCTTGACTCTCATCCGGTAGTTTGGCCGACACCCAACCGTAGTAGTGTAGTACCATATGAAAAACAAAATGCAGATTCAACGGGATACGAAAGGGACCCACCCTCCCTAAAAGCATTTTGGATTTTGGAAATCTAGTGTGTGCATTTTGGAATCATATGAGATTCTACCTTGTCTTCCTTTCCTCCTACAATTTGTTGAAAATATGCTGCTGCTATCTGTAATACAAAAGAGATAC
>CP025657.1:18104299-18212183 GCA_003576665.1 Ipomoea trifida | reverse complement strand
AATAAATGTTAGAATTATGAACAATTAGTATATGGTTTCAAGGACCGTGGCAATAATGTAACGAATGTCACCCTACGTACCTATCACCAACACCTACGAATTTATATATTATGTTGTTGCTAATTCTGCCAAGTTATGTTGAGTTTGGAATAGTTGTTTCATTTTACATTTCTTTTCTAAAGAATTGCACCTTAATTCTTAGCACCCATGCGTTCTCTTGCCTTGTATCCCAAAGTTGCTAATGAAGTTGAGATATTAACTCTTTTTTTTTTTTTTTTTTTTGACGATTGGTAGATTAGTTGAGTTATGCATTGAGGGTGTTTACTTTTCTTTTCTACTGCATATGAATTGTTGGGATCAAATGCAAAACTACTTAGGGTTATAGTCTAATGCCACTAGCTAAGGGTTTTTGTCGATTTTATTTTAAAGCTTTGTTAGGTTTTTATATTGGTCTAGCTACTAGCTATATATTCAGTCCAATGCAAATTACAAGTTTGTTAAAACTTTCAATTGATTGTCATTTAATTGGTTGTTAGCTTGGAGGTATGATCATCACAATTAATAAAAGAACTCTTTGACGGTAGATAAATTATTGAACCAGGTAAATCTTGTTCTTCTTCGTTTTTCTATCTTTGTTATTGATTTCTTGCTCTTGTTTTTTCTCAACATGGCAACTCAAAAGTTGGAGGGACAGAAGATGTCGATGGCATTCCCGGCTATAGGAAGTGATACAAAAGTCTTTTGTGCCAAGATTAGAATTGTACTTTGCCGCATATTCATCATAAAGCAAATAGATGCATCAGCTGGATGACATCTCGTCTTGAAGTCCAATATTTAAACTTTCACTATTTAGAGTCCCCCACCCCACACGCCAAGGGGATATCAAGCATATATATCCCCTGGCCTCCTCCTTTAAGGGAATTGTTGGGGTGACTTTTTCATATTTAGATCATGTAATTTTTATTTCTTTTTGTTATATTATATTATAATATCATATTAGAGTCGTCAATTTCAATTAAGTCAATATACCGTCGCTTCGATTATGCCAGTGGATTGTTATTTTAATTTATCCCTCCTTTAAATTTTGTACACACAAATTATGCATGGACCATATACATTGTAGAAAAAGGAAGCATATACATATATGCATGGATTTGTTGGTCATATTCAAAGAGTTATATATCACCATACATGCAATGCAAAAGTTAGTAGTTAGAATTCATTCAATTCACAATGATGCATATATGGAGTAAGTTTGGATAGGATTGCTGACTGTGTAGTGGAGCTGAGCAGCAGCCAGCAGTTTGTGACATAGGAATGCACCAACCAATTTCATTTCGTCGTATGTAAAAAAACCCATCATTAATGTTTCATGCTTGGTCCCTAGCTACCTAGCTCCATTAATGGACCTTCACTTCTAAATGCATGGTCCTAATCCTCCTTTCAAGGGAGGAGAAACGTATCCCATCAAGTGTGGATGAGATGATATAAGTCTCTTTCAATTTAATTAGAAGTCGGTCTCAAATTTGGTCGCCGGTTTTAACTCTTTACAATGCAGTATCGGTTCATAACTACTTTCTCAACCTACTGAATTATCGCCTTCACTGAGACTCGAACCCACCCCTTTCATATGGGAATGCAATCAGGCCACTAGACCATAAGTTCTTGACTAATATAGGTTTATCTGATTTCATGACAACTCATCAAAATTTTCTTTATAACCACTTTATGTATGTGGTGCAAACTATCATGACAATGAATATAGTAAGCAACAAGCTAAGGCACATTATACACCTTATACTTGTCTAGAAAACTTATGGCAAAGCCTTTGAACTAATTAATTATTCAACAAGTGGGTGCACATCAAAGTCTCCATCCACCAACTTACCAAAGAATTTGGATAACTCTTAAGTTTTAGTGTTTCCACGTTTTCAAAATATTTCTAACTCCCTACAAATTTAGGGGAACTCCATAAAACATTTTCAAGTCACTTTTCTAATTTAAAAAAAAAAAAATTAAAAAATATTTTTTCTAAGTATAAACTAGTAAACAATTACTTCATTTGTCAAATTTTACTCGTCTTGTTATATGACATTCATTAATAGTTCAGAATCTGATTTCACTCTTCCCCCATTTTTTTTATATTTTATACGTTTTTCACATGTTTCGTATCCTGCATTTCCCGTGTATAGACAACCTAGTTTACAAATATAAGGCTGATATAACGTTTCTATCATCAAACTCCAAATCCAACGCAGAGCTGAGTATGAATGTAATAAGGGATAGGATAGATTAAGAGAAAAGTGGATTATTAGAGTTGTGACATATGCAAAAGAAGCAACAATGAGCTTCTTGCTAGTGAGGGTCCATATCATTCCATATAATTCCATCCAGCTACTCTATACACACATATATACATACACACACATAATTAGAACAGAGTCCTCCATATAAAAAGTGGGGTGGGAACTAATTTCAGCCGTACATTGTGATTCAGCAATGGTTAAGAGTTTTAGTACAAAAAAAAAAAAAAAAAAAGACGGGTCACTTTTATAATTATTGAAAACTTTTAAGAGCGGGATTCATTTTATAATTATTGTAAACTTGAAAGTTTAGTAATGGTAATATTCTAACATTTGATTCCTCAATGTTGAGAGAACAACTTCCTATAAAAGGGCAATATCAAATGAGGATAGATCCTCGTGTAAAAAGTAAGGATTGATCTCAATCGTCCATC
The DNA here is from genome assembly GCA_003576665.1 of Ipomoea trifida. Lineage (NCBI taxonomy): Eukaryota > Viridiplantae > Streptophyta > Magnoliopsida > Solanales > Convolvulaceae > Ipomoea > Ipomoea trifida. The sequence goes on along the minus strand of CP025657.1, from coordinate 18,209,446 downwards.
ATGGTTCATCTATAGTTAAGAGTTTTTTTTAGTACTACTAACTTGTTATAATTTAGTATCTGTCCATAGCTACTTTCTCAACCTAATGAAGCACATAGAGTCAACAGTTGCTTCCACTGAGGCTCAAACCCGCAAAGAGCGGTGAAAGTTTTAATTATTGAAAACTTTTAAGAATTCGTCTATTTTATAATTATTACAAACTTGAAAGTTTTAGTAATGGTAAAATCATAACATTTGATTTTTCAAGATTGAGGGTGTGGATGTGTCCACACATAGAATTCTCCCATAAAAAGTGAAGATTAATCTCAACCGTTCATCAGGATTCATCGATTGCTCAGAGTTTTATATATATAACATGATATGAAAGTAGTAATCTATCAGATTTGGTAGATCTCAATCTTGTGTGGGGAGCAATGGCTTGAAATCAAATACGTAATAAGGACAAGTGGGAAGCAAAAGGGTTTTGGAAGATCACACAAGAAAATGCTATGACTTCCCTTTGACCGGGTGGCACCATCTGCCCGACTAATCCCACCACCACTATTTATGATTTATAATAAAAAAAAAATTTAGAGAAAAAACTTAATGCATTAAATTATGATATAAACAGTCAATAAGAAAACAGGGCAGGATATTAATCCATTCCCCATAACCTGACACAGAAACGGCTTTCCGAGCAACAATGTGGGCAGCACGATTTGCAGATCGCCTAACAAAGTGGAAAATTACATGCCAAAGGCTTTGTGGTCAAGCGGCATGAAGTGATTCTCCCAAGTAAGAGGTCATGGGTTCGAGCCTCAGTGGGGGAAATGTTGACTTTGTTGGGCTTCAGTAAGTTTAGTATTCAAAAAAAGATGTAGTTTTGAATCCGTTTCAACGTTCACATCTCCCACGGCTAACTCCTTCAGCCAACACATAGCCTCCCGAATGGGACGGAAAACACCCAACCGATAACAATAACAAATGAAGAATCTCTGTAAATCTTAAAATCTACCCCTAAAATCATGCATAATATCTTATAATAAAATTAATGAAGAATCTCTGTAAATCTTAAAATCTACCCCTAAAATCATGCATAATATCTTATAATAAAATTAAAAATATTTAAAATGCCGCACAAAAAAAATACTAATTAAACAGCCCCCACATAAAATCAGAAAAAGGAAAACAAAAAACAAAAAAAGTCCAAAAATTCTAGCCATACAGAATTAGAATACAAGATCAATGCATAAGATTTGTCCTCACGAACTCATGAAACAAGTGGACTCACTTGAAAAACACACTTTTTAAATTGTCATTTTCTCACATCTCATGTATCAATTTTTTTTTTTTTTGGTTATTTCCATACTACCTAAACCACAACCCTATCATTAATTCCTTGTTCATGGATTGCAAGAAGGAGAAGAAGTAAATAATAATAATAATAATAATAATAATAATAATAATAATAATAATAATAATAATAATAATAATAATAATAATAATAACAACAATAATAATAATAATAATAATAATAATAATAATAATAATAATAATAATAACAATAATAATTAAAATGCTTCTCGCCATTATATAAATAACACAATTTATAGCCATGTCAGATGTGACTATTTTTCTATGGTTAGTTGTTTTTTTTTTTTTTAAATTAAATTTCAATTCACTACAAAATGTCATATCATAGAGTGAATGTTTGCAAGTGGTAAATATAGAGGAGTATAGCAAGGCTAATACAAGAAAAAAGAAAAGAAAGGAAAACAAATGAGGAATTTTTTTGAAAATTTTTAATTAAATTACAATATTATGTTAGATGTAGTTATTATAAAACTTTTTATTTTAGGTCGTGTGTATACGTACACACATACATGTGCATATGCGCACATATATATATTGAAAAAGAAATTTGTTATTTTGATTGAGTTTATCACATAATTTTTTTTTTTAGTTCAATTTATCTTTTTAATGTAATTTTTGAATTATTATACAAATATATAAAATTTAGTGATTTATTTAATACAACAAAGAATTTGGAAGTGTTACGTGTGTTAGTTCATACTGGCCAGTCGCCAATAACTTATCCACATTGAGACAAGGACAGCTTAACCTTAATTAGTTGGAAAGAGGTCCATATATGTACGTAATATATATGTAATAAATTTACAACACATGAAAAACAATTCTCTTACATACATACAAGAAGTCTACGTGGATAGCACGTGTATATTTATCACAATATAAGTAATTATTATAATCATTTATATATGTCTTGAATTAACTAACAATATATATCGTAATATAAGAGAAGAGTGATATAGAGGTAAACTAACTTAGATTGTCTATAGTCGAGCAGTTCAAATAAAAGCAGACAATAGTTCGCTCTCATTAGGAGTCAAACTTTGAACATTGTGGCTATAGCCAACTGCCAACCAGCTTGGTTGGATCGAGTTGCCCCGCCAAATCCAATTTCTATTTTATTTGTGGGGTATGAGTACCTATAGCTACGTCTTTGCCAATACCGGTCAGGGATGGAGAGAATATTGATATGATTATATTGTATAGATGTAATGTCTAAAACGAGATTGTCTATGATTGATTCTTGAACTTCTTTTAAAAATGAGACCGACAAGAATATGACCGAGAATTTAAATTAGGAAAAAAAAAAAACATTATCCATCAAATTAATAGGTATATATATCCACCACTCTTTGGGAAAAACAAGTTGGTACTTGAACAGCTCATTAGACATGAGCTATGAAGTCAACTTCCATAGTGCTGGGGTATCACTTACAACCTGTAATGCACTAACCTAGCTATACAAATTTTCAATTCAAGCTATATGTTACATATATGGAATTTTGTTGTACAATAATCTTTATTGAATGCATTATATCTCAAAGGTTTTGAATTCGATCTAAAATATCATATGATTGATAATTGATTCTAGAAGTCGTGAGTAATGTAAAGGGTCTGTTATAATTTTTATTGCATTTATACCGCGTTGAATACTTAAATGATACTACTTTTCCTAATTTCTTTAATTCTACGGCATAGTTTTTGTGGGTTGAAGAAATGTACTGAATGATCTAGTAAAGAGAAAACCACACACACTAGCTAGCTACCTTGGGGTTAGCGTCAACGTCAAGTATAAACTACACGTACTAGTCATGACATAAAATTCTTCAAAAGCCGGGAACGGTTTTTTTTTTTTTTTTTTTTTCACCCAATCATTACAAGCTAGGCAGCGGGAGTAATACTTTAATACAAGTACACTTAATATTTTCCATGTTTTCAGTATTAGAATAGTACACAGTTAAACTCGACCATCTAAAATCGATAAAATAAAGAGTGAGAAATGAGGTTTGCACACCAAACATTATCATAATTGATATGGTTTGTATTATAATTGAACATATACCTATTGTTTGTGTTAGTGGATTAAGATTAATCAATAATGAGCTAGTAAGAACTTATAGCTTTGCATTCACACAATTAGAAATTCAAGAAATCCATCAGTGATGTCATCTTAAACTCGACATTATATTATATTCATGATTTAACTTAAGATTTTATTCACATTTTAAATAAGTTGCGTACGTTTTAGTTATTGGTCCCCTAATTAATCTCTAGAAGACATCGAACCGATGATCGGATTGGGTAAATTCATGTGAAAACCCTTTGAAACATGCATGTGCATTACTTACTCTTGAGACAATATAATTGACATGTCGTTGAAGATCCAAAGAATTCACATGCACTAGTAATGTAATTGACTGCCCAGAAATGCAATTTGGTGGCTTCATCCCAAAAATCCTGGAGATTTCTTACTATTATATCCATATATATATTCCTGTCATTTTCCATGCTTGCTTTATAACCTAAAAGCTTCACCATATGCTCATCACATGATTTATGTTGTAAACTAGATGGTACCATGTGCAAGTTATACTATGAGCCAGCATTTTTATCTGTTTATTGGATGAATATTGGGTAGTGAATGTTCATAACTTTAAATTGAATATTTACATTATATTGTTGGTTTTATGACTAACGGGTAGTCAACGGGCCAGCCAATACAACCGTTAATAAGACAAAGTAACAGAGCACAAAGAGACTTAAAACGATAATTTGTGCATAATAATAAATTGCCTTAAACTCTTGAAAATTGGGTTATATTTTACACTCGGGGAAAGGGGTACTTATACTGTTATACAGGATGGCTACTCGTACAAAAGAAAATGAATTCTTAAAAATAAGCCTACCAAATTCGGGCTCTTAGGCTATAAAATACTTTCTAAAACATGAATAGGAAAGATAATATAGGCAACGAGTTTTCAAGTTCGTCTTTAGGCAAGATCTCCCAAATCCCGCAGTTTTGGGGTCCATATATAACCTCCTAGACCCTCCAACGATCTTCCATAACTTGTCAACGTAAAGGCTAGTGGTCCGAGCAACCGACCGACCACTTGCCGATCAACCGGTCACTAATATCACCCCCAACATATATCATTGTCTTCATCATAACGACTTGTGATTTCAACAAAAGTTTAGGTCTCCGTAAACAAGATATTATGTTTGAATATTGTGTGTGGAGCAATCGGAGCGGATAGAGCACTCCTCATATGAAGTTTCCCCAATTGTTTGGTTTTGAATTAATCGGAGCCCAATAATATAGCATAACCACAAGGTTTTAAATTCGAATTTTTATGAGAGTTGTCTATTGATCTTCTCAGTTTGAGTCATCGACTATGGACAACCCATGTTGATTTACCTCCTTGTGGTTCTTTATCGATCAAAGTCACAAAACGAACTTCATCCAAATCACACTTTTAGATAACATTTGCAGGCTTTCTCGTAAATCAAAATAACTCAATATAGCAACGGTATACAAGGGGTGTCTCGGACATATTCCTAGCTTCACAAGACTCCCAAGCATATTCATAGCCAAACAAGATCTCTCTCAAAACATAGACCACTTGATTTTTATCTCTATTTCTGGTATAGGACAGCTACCCCTACCAGAACACATGCATTATGGCCCCCAAGTTCCTCTACATACTATTTAACCTAATTAACCTCAACGCCAAAATTTATCACTTCATAGCTTCAATTAATCCTAGTAGTCAAACATTAATTATTTTAATTCTCTAAACTATAAAAAAAATTGTTATGTATGTTTCATATGTTACTAGAAAATGATAGGGCGATGGTGGAACATATAATAAACTGAGGTGAGTGGATCAGATTTTTTTTTTAACCGACTTGAATTAGGTTCGCGAGTGGGTTGTCGGGATGCGGGGCGTACAATCAATTGTTATACTATGGACCAGGGTTCATATTGCATTGTGAACCCTGATACAGAAATTCTACCTTCAGTTAACACATTTTGTACCTAAAGTTAACAATTTTTGTACATGTAAACAAATAACTTGATAATTGGTGACACATAATATGATAGCTACAGGTTCAACTACAGGTACAGAATGTGTCAACTACATATACATAATAGGGTTATTTTTTACCCTGGTCCATGGTATAATTTGTCGCGTACAGTACATGAGTAATTTTGTAAATGTATAATTAGGGTTACCTATAAATATGATGTTTAATTTGTAACCCTAGATTCATTATCATCACAATTAATAAAAAGAACTGATTTGCTCTTGTAGTCTCATTGCCGAACTACGTAAATCATGTGTTCTTCTATGTGTTTGTTTATTCTTGATTTCTTGATCTCACTGTTCTCAACAAAAGTGCATATATACCAACTAATCATAATAAAATCGTGAGTTAGTTCAAGATCGAATTTCAGCCCTTACTTTAAGAGTTCCGATACACTTATTTCATCAAATCCCTAATCTTACTTTCTTTCTTTCATTACATAGAACATAATCCATCCCCTTTTGTAACCATTTCTTGATTTGTCAGTTTAGGTAGTGCAATTCACAAAATATCTCCAAGGAATTAAATATCAACACAACAGATAGGGATATCAAAATCTGGCACCAAGAATTGCATGGACATGTGCAACTAACTGAGAGGTCTCATTATCACCCCTCCCATTTCATGATAATTGTATGTATATCCATCATGTGACTGTGTGTTGTGACACAGAAAGGTCATAGCTTTTAGTGTTGCAGCCAGGAATGGCTCAAACATGGCAATTTTTCTGAATTCAAGACTGAGGTATAGCTAGACAGCTAACATAGAGCACAAAGAAATAATGTGTAGTTCCGCTATTAGTTTAAACATGTAGTTGCCTTAAACTGCAATGTACATAAATGTTGTGTGCATGAAAACGAATTAAAAGAGGCGTGTCTGGCTGGCCATTTTGTTAGGGTTGCATTCAACTATGGCGGGTGGTATAGTCGATTTGTTATTGATGTTTTCGTTGTGAATTGAAGTTACGATGTTCGTGTTTACATGTTATTAAGTTGTTTTATATATGTAAGTGGGAGCTACATAAGTAACTATGTTGTTTTAAACATTATATTGATTCGAATTTAGTACTTTAAAACAATTGGTAAGCAAACTGTTAATGCAATTACAAGGGAGTTTTACAGCAGTGCGAATACAATTATACAAAAGTATTATATTGAATTGAAAGCTAAGTCTCATTTCATATAACATTTATACGATTCGAAAGAGGATATTGATCGAATTTGCAATCTTATATTTTCTGAGTTTAATCTAAACATCATATATAATTAATTAAATATCGGAGTGAAAGAAGATAAATAGATTATTGCATGCCAACTCTGTTTAACTTATGTCTTTTAACTTATATTAACTCGAGCGACATAGGTTTGAATCGCTTATAAATTAAAACGTTATAATTGATGATATATATATGTGTGTGACAATGTTCTCAAAAGAGTTAGGACATCCACAATAGTGAATTTTGGAAGGTTTTTGCAGGTTTTAAAGCTTAGGTAGAGGAAAAAGAAATAAAAGAGAGTGCTTAAGGTTCTGGCAGAAAATCCTTGGTTTTTGCAGGAATAATAGTTCCCTTCCTCACATCTTCTATTTCTTAATTATACTTACAAAAATTTCTTAAAATCTATAGTTATTGGGGATGCTCTTGTACAATCTTTGGAATTCGAAATTAAAAGAGTGGGCCAATAATGGTATATATACACAGAATCTTGGTTTGATTCGATGGAAACTTTAATCCACTGGCCATATAAATGCATGGTGATTGGAAGTTGGGTAGAGGCCCTTGTAAGCTTGATAGTTACCAGGCATACGTACAAGGTTGTCGTACAAGAGCCCACTTGCACAAAAATTATATTCGCTATTTAAGGTGTGCTTTAAATTATTTCGGGGTGAAGCTAGCCTTGCAATCCTAATCAAGAAAAGATCACACCGAGATAAATCAGCTTAAGTTGTGGAGAGTAAAACTTAAAAAGTTATCAAACTAATTCTCTAGTCAATTTGTTCGGTCTTTACTCCTAATTAAGAGCCATCTGTTATTGTTATTATAAATTGTCACAAACATTTTAAGGTATCAATCTAATGTCTTATATATACAGCGGTGTAATCATTTAATACAAATGTCTTCTGCACCAAGTACAATAAAGTTATTTCGAATAGACGGATTTTAAGTTTAAGAGTAAAAGTCTCATTGGCATGAGTTTGAGCATGTAAAATTGAATCATCGTCCTATCTGTTGGAACTAACATAACCAATGGAAACATAGTTTTATAGTACAGCCTTAATGATTAAATTAAAAAGGACCAAACATAGGACGACATTGGACCAGCATGGCCACTCTCTGCAACCAACACAAAAGAATTTAAGCCATACTGGCAATGAATTGAAGATGGAAGACCAATTAACAGTACAAATTAATACTGACTATATATTAGCTAGTTAGCTTTAACAGTGAATTGGATATTTTATATATAGAATATAATATTGGGAATAGTGGATAGGGTTCATAACCAATAACCATAATAACTGCCACTAAGAAAATTAATCTTAGACTAATAATTATAAGCTCTCTGAACTTTGACAAAGTTCAGATAAATTGCCAGTCACCTAAGCAGCTTCCCAGTCAGTCCCTTGTAGAAAGCTTTTAAGAAATGGCGACACAATACCAGCTTTGAATCTCCTTGTTCCTGTTCTCACTTTCCTTGCACCGGCTGGCCGGAATATTCATCGGAACCACCTCATCGCCGGCGCCGGCGAGGCCGGCACCGGCGCTATGACCTTCTTCTTCATGGTTGTCGCCGTCGTCGTCGTCTAGTTCTTCGTCGGTTTCAAGGACCTCATTTTCGGTTTTTCTCAACGAAAGCCGGAGGCGGCCGTCGGATCTTTCGGCCCGGAAGAAAGAGCTGCAGAGGGTGACGGCGACGGCGGTGATGACTAACCGGCCGCCCTCGCGGCGGGGCCGGACCTGGACGCCGTCGCCGCCGCTGATCGACGTCAGCGGCGGCGGGAACACCCCGGTCCGGTTCGATTTTTTAAAAGAACAAAACACCTCAGCCGGATACCTATAGCTCTTTTCCTTCTGACTCGCCGCCGCCTGCGACGGCGTAGAATTCTCTTTCTCCGGCAACAGAGACGAGAATTCCTCGACGCTCTCGCTAATGTCGCTGCCGGTTTCGCTCCCCAAGCTCTCCGTACACATCTCCAAGCTCTTCGTGCTCAGAGTGGAAGCTGAGCGCTTCACCATCGGGTGAACGTACACCTCCTCCGCCGGCGCCGTCTGATTCCCCTCCGGCGACCCCATCGCCTGAATAAAGCTCCACCCACTACCCAAATCGCCATTGACGCATTCTTTGCTCTCCGCAGAAATTTCCTCCATTTTGTGCATGAGAATTCGCGGCTCGAGGCAAGACGGCAACCCCACACAGACACTCGATGTTTTGCTCATCTTTCAGTGTCACACTGGGAATTGAAGAACAGAGCAACCTTAGATTTTCCAAGTTAAAATGTGACAACCTTAAAAGCTTAGCAGAAAAATATGTTAATTAATTATTTATATATTTGTAAAGCTGATTAAATGAAGATTATGGTTTGAGGAGGTTGAAAGAGACAATAACATTGGGAAAAAAGGATAGGAAGAAATTGGGGTGGAAACATGAGGGAGATGTGAATGGGGAAGTGTTGTATTTATAGGGAAAGATTGTCCTTCAAAAAGTAGGGTAGGGAGTAGGCTTGGACTACCTTTGGTGGAATTTGTTTCATACCACAAAATTTTTTCCCCACTTGCTTCATTTTATATAAGAAAAAGGGGTTTTAGATATGTTGTGTGGTTTGCAAGGTATTATGTAAAATTGAAATTTAATTTATTTTGTATATACTCTTAGAATAATAAGTACAAATAGATAACATTAGAATTCATATGTACTATTTTGCTGGTTTAGAGTACGTCATTGGTTTATGATACTTCATTAGAGTTTTGGAGATTCAGTTACACTATTTACAAGGTGCATCTTAAGGTACACACATTTAACTATGAGGTGCAAAACTTTAGAACTTTGGTTGCATAAATTTGCACCTTTAAGATCCCAATAAGTTGAAAATTAATGTGCATAAATTTATCCTATAAGGAGCACGTACACTTATAACCCGTAATGTGCATAACATTGAAACTTCATGTTCATAAGTTTGCACCTTAAGGTGCATATATTAACCTTCTTCTCGTCTGTGAGTGATGGGAAATAGTTTGAAGATGCAAAGAGTGCATGCAACAATTGTGAAAGTTATTTATCTATTTTGCCCCTTATCTTTGTTATTGGTTGGGTTATGAAATTAGCTAAATATGATTGGCTGGTTTGGGGCATTTCTTGGAATGAAATGTATTTTGTGTGATTCTGCTTTATAGGGACATTCTCTTTTTTATCATTAAAAAAAAAAAAAAAAGTGCAAAAAAATTATGCAAAAGATGTTCATCAATTCTCTGTGCAACTCATACTTTCCGTTAAAAATACTTACTGCGGTTATCTTAATTCATGTGATACTTTCCAAAAATATATTCTACTTCCACATCACTAAATTTATAATATTTTTACTATTTTATCTGCATCCCAACAATACTCTCAATTTCAAAAGTAAATTCAATTTCAAATAAGAGTCAATTCCTTTTTTGGTCCTAGACTTATGGTGGCAAAGACAATTTTAGTCCTCCTTAAAAAAATCAGACAATTTGTGGACAGAGTTATTTAAACGGGGACAATTTTGGTCCTCCGTCTATTATCTCGTTAGTTGACTGTTTAAATGAGGGGCATTTCCGTCAAATTTGCGAAATTCAAGCAGCTCTGGACCGAGGCTTAGCAGCCGGCGACAGGCGGCGACAACGGTCTGTTTTTCCGAGGTGGTCTTCTCCTCCTCCAAAGCAGCCGGTGACCTCCTCACCCTCTCTTCTCTCTGTACCTCTCTCTCTCTAGTGTGGGTTTTTTCTCCTTCTAGCAGCCGGCGACCTCCTCACCTGCAACAATAGGCGACGGCGATGGTCTGTTTTTCCGACGTGGTCTTCTCCTCCGACTGAGTCTTAGCAGTAGGCGACCTCCTCACCTACAATAATAGGCGACGACGGTGGTCTATTTTTCCGACGTGGTATTCTCCTCCTCCGGCGGCGGTAGTATGTTTTTCTAAGTCCATGTCGATGGTCTGTTTTTCCGACGTTGTTTCTCCTTCGACGAAGCTCAGCGACGAACAGAGCTACGACAGCAAGTCCAACAATGGCGTCTCCTGATCTCCCTTTTCCTGGCGAGGCAGAGCACTCTAGAGGCAGCGCGAACGGTCCATTTCAGCGGGTGAGGCAGGACCGTGAGAGCTTCCCTCCTCTGGTTTCGGTGACGCAAGGCAACAACGACGGGGCTGGAATCTCCGGGTTCAGCAGATCGACGGCAACAACATGGACTCCTCGACGGCGAACGGTGGCGGTGTCTCCCTCCTCTATTTCTGGTTGTTCTTCTTCTCGGCGAAGGCTTCGGCGCACAGAGGATGAAAGCAGATTCACGACGGATTCAAATATGTATTAGAATGATTAATAAGGTAATTATCTATTTAATTATGGTGAAGATTGAATATATTATAGGTTAATGAAGATTAATTAAGGAAAAATGGATTAATGTATTTCTATGGATTAATGATATCGTGAAATGACACAATTGCCCCTTCTTAAACGGCCATCTAACCGGAAATACGAACGGAGGACCAAAATTGTCCCCGTTTAAATAACTATGTCCACAAATTGTCTGATTTTTTTAAGGAGGACTAAAATTGTCTTTGCCACCATAAGTCTAGGACCAAAAAAGGAATTGACTCTTCAAATAACATTATAATATAATAATAAAGAATAATAATAATAATAATAATAAATAAATAAATAATATATAAATGACAAAAAGTTGTCGATCAACTTAAAAGCTTTCAACAAGTAAAAGCTTTCAAGCCAAACAGTGATGCAAATGTTGCCCCTCAGTTTTTCAATTATAATGAACGTGATCATAGGAATAAATAAATATGTAAGTAGATAAGATGATTTCTATTAAAACAAAAAACAAAAACAAAAACAAAAAATAAAAGTTATCCAATTTTTTAAAAAAAAACTGGAAAATATTTTTCAATTTTCAAAATGAAAAAATATATTAATAAATATGTTTTCTGAAAAAATATATTAAAAAAATATATGTTTTCTGATCTATTTAAAAAAAAATCATTTTTTTCTCCAATTTTCTAGTTTTATTCAACGGACCCTATAATATATCCTGTATGGCAATTGGGATTCAACATGCACAAAGACAATGAAATTACATTTGAAGGCAAAAACACAGAAAGAAACATATTAATCTTGTAAAACCAGTAATTACCCATGCATGTCGGGTAGGCATGATAAATATGTCTATGCATGTTACTAGGCCTCTAGATGCATGAACTTATTATAATTATTAACCTAAACATGCATTTTACATTAACTAATCATTTAATTACTTCATTCTTTGTCCAAATTAAATCATCTCCAATTAACATCTTTACTTGAGAATATACACACCAGATAAATTTCGTTCCTAGCAATAATCTGCAATCAAGAGATAAAGTACACTAAAAAGATTATATTACGTACTACGGGCTCGATCAATCGAAATAATATTATATATAATGTTGACAAAAATCAAACTCATAATCTTTTAATAAAATAATTATATTCCACACACTCAACTACTCAACAACCTTTTTCAAGAGATGCATATATCAAAGTTTGGACAAATGTTTTCACAAAAAAAAAAAAAAAATGTTTCGACAAATAAGGTGTTTGTTCCTTTTGTTTTTAACGAAATAAAGAAACCGGCATGATTAACGATCCTGATTGATTGCTTTTCTTCAAATCAAAGAAATCTAATTCCTAGACATTGTAGAGAGACATCATACGTATATCCGCCGCTATTAGGGCCGCCTAAGCATAATGTTTTGTCTTTACAGCATGTAGAAATTAACGGTACCCTCACATTAACTTGTTCTTCAATATTTAATTTACCAAAAAAAAACTGCAATCGTTACTTAAAATTACATATTGCATAAAGTTCATCTTGTGCCTTAACCGACAAAAAAACTCAAGTCTAACTTAAAATCTTGTGGTTATCAAGTCAACTATCGAATTTCTTTTTTTTTGTTTTGTATAAACTCTGTCTTGTCACTCAATCGGACAAATGACCACAACTAGATAAACCAATCTAGGTTGTTCATAGTTAACAGACACAAATCAAGAAAGTAGGTTACTCTAATTGAGAGTTGACTTGTAACCTTGTAACATACCTATATCAAGTCAACAAGCTAACCAACTTGATTGGAGTTACTCCCTTCAATCTTTAGTAAAATAACATCACTGTGTGTGTATACATATAATCAGGTTCCCATAGGAACAACCTCACAGGTGAAAAGTGTGGATAAATCTTATATGTCCATCTAGAATAATCAATTAAAGACTTAAAATTATTGGATAAGATATTTTATAATTATGATTGTCCATTTATAAATGTTTGATAGTGCACTTACAAATACTTTGAGTGCAGGGAAGACGTTAAATGATTCTTATCACTTTCCTCCTCCGTGTCATCAAAAGTGTTTCTAAATGCACTTTCAGTTATTCGCCAATGCACTGTCAAGCATTTTCAAATACACAATTGTAATTACAGAAAAATACATAAATGTCACCACATTTTTCACTTTTTCATTAATTGTTAACCTTTGATCATCTTAGATCCACGGATCATATTTATCCACACTTTTCATCGTGTTATCATTTGATCCAAATTTCATATATATAATGCGATTCGTATGAGAATCACTTCCAAATAAGAATTAGCGATATATTTTGATAGCAGAATACTGGACTCGGCCTTTCAAGCGAACTATATATATAATGTGCAACTGCTCCATGTGAGAGTAGGAGTTTAATTTCAGCATAGGGTACGGGTAGGTGGCATGGCATCATGCATTCACCTTTTTGGGATGGATTTACAGTAAAAGCATGTGAGGGTGAAGGAGAGCGCATGTAAAAACTTTGACGCTAAAATACTTTCTAAACCAATTCTCACATGCACATGACACTACCACTAGCCTAGCTAACGCCCGGCCCACAGAATGGTTTAACTACCTCATTTTTTTATTTTTATTTTTAGTACTACTAGATCTCTGTTACAATATAATATATGTTCATAATTACTTTCTCAACCTACTGAAATATAAAGAGCAAATATCACCCCACTGAGACTCAAACCTACGATTACCTCAAGTTATACGATTTAATTAATAGAGACGGAAGCATAGCGCCTAGCTAAAATTCAATTTTTTTAATATTGCATCTTATATCCCTATATTATACAACCAATTTGAATTACATTAGTAAAATTGGACTCTTATTAAAAAAAAAAAAAAAAAAAAAACTGTATATAACTCAAAATTGTTTAGCCACCCCCAAAGTAGAAAACCTAATTTGAAAATTGATGCCCTAGTTTAGTGGCTAGTGCTATTCCTATATATATAGAAGTTAGAACCCTAACCATAAAAAATGCTACCATATGTGCCTGCACCATCCATCTAATTTGATTCTTTGCTTTTGGATTTTTAATATTGGCCGACCAAAAATCTTATTAAAGTCAACCACATATGAAAATGTACGCTAATTTTTGCCTCTTCGGTAAAAACATGTTTAACTTCGATAATTGTCCGGTGCAATAAATAGAAAAAATTGCACTGTCTCAATAGAATGACCAAGTAAATGATACTAAATATATATGAAACATAATTATATTCTTGAACCTAAATGTCACAATTCAAATTTGATTCTTATTAATACCTTCTCGGTTGAGTCTGTCGCATATAATAATTTTCTTAGTGTTATTTACCTCTCATGTGTGGTTTACACGTTATTGCAAGTTTTATCTAGTGCGCACAATCAGACAGTAGCTAGAGCTTCCCTCAGCTTGTCACTAAAAATAAAAAATTACACTTTTAATCTCATATTTATATGGTTATAAATAATATAGTGTAACCAAAAAGTTGTGATCAAATTACCAGATTAATCTAGAGTTAAAATTAATTAACCAAAATTTAATAGAGGACCAATGTAGCAATATCAAATCAATAAAACCATGATGGAGGGTGCAGTAAGCAAAAGTCTAGCTTCTGTATTTAGCTGAATTATTATCATGATTTACATCTTCTCAGATGTTCTGTTGAGTCAGGGCGTTAGGGAGATTTGGGGTTGGAGATTCAACCTTTTGAGAAGAAAGATCAATAAAGTTGAAAAACACTATATAGTGTATGAGGCATTACAAGAAAACTACAAATTTAGCAACGAATTAAATAGCTAGGTACAACATAATAATATGACAACTATAGATACAAAAATTGTCAACTGCAGGTACAGAATATGTCAACTACAGATACAAAATCTGAAGGTTATTTTTAGACCAGAGTCTACAATGCAAGGTAGACCCTGGTCCATGGTATAATTTGCCTTGTTTCGACACCGACAATTGCATACAAAGAAAAGCATATATTCATTTTGACAACAAACAAGATTATTAATGTCACATATGTTAGATTTTCACTAGGTTTGGACAAAATAATACCTATTTCTTTATTCTTTTTTCCTTTCTAAATAGAAAAGAAAACCAAAGAGTGACGCATGTCCAAATTTTTTTGGGCACTATCGCAACTTTTGACCACATTACTACATACATAATGCATATATGCTAGTGCATATTGACGCATTTTTTTTAATGATATCTTCCAAAGACGGTGCATCTGATTATTAATAATTACTTAGACACTAATTAAACAAAAAGGGGTTCATTCAATTCAACGTTAAACACACAAAAGATATGATAATCATACTTTAAACTAAGATAACCAATCATGCATAGACGACCAGACCACCTTTTTGTTGGGAGATTATGCATTATAAAAACATCATTAAAATCTTTAGTAATATAATTCTATATTGGCAAAAATTAAGCTTCCCTTTGTAATCCGGAATCTCAAGAAGCAATGGCACAACTGCATGTCAGTTGGTCTATAAGTTTTACTACTACTCTTTATAAGTTTATATCGAGAAAGATTCGGGTAATCATTGAAAAAATATTGATGAGTTATTGAGCTAAACATTTGAAGAAAATTGAGCTTGAGGGTGGGCCTGGGTCGGGGTTGATAATGCTAAATATGAATACCAAGTAAAATCGGAAAATACGATCTGTTATTGCCTCAAGGATCCAAACCCGGTTACAAGTCAAGTAGGTGCTCAAAGGGCTCGGCAGGTCGGCAGGTCGGCAGTGGGCTTCCCTACTGTCCGAGCACTCTCTAAGTCTTAGTCTAGAAAACGGCCAAAGATCCTCTCTCTCCTCATAAATGCGCTATTTATAAGGGGGAAAAGTGCAGTTGCCGGACCTCCAGCATGGAGGGAACGTGGCGCGCATGCGCCCGCCTTACTCTACGCTCAAGCGGGAAGGAGTACGTGGCAGTCATTGGCACGCCGCACCACGGGCCTATCGGGGCTACTGTTCGGCCTGTGACAGCCGACCTCACTGCAGCCTCCCGACCGACCGATCACCCGACCGCAAACCTTCGACCCGGTCCGAAGCGTAGCCGACCGGTCCCGGAGTATATTCACTATCAGGGGTGTTGGCTCACAAGCTAGCTAAGGATATATTGTGGACAAAAATTTTATGCGATTCTGCACCATGCCGAGTGTTAGGATCGACAATTCTTGTTGGTATTCGTGACTTAGCTTGACTCTGATATCTCTTATTAAGATCAAGTGTGTACCATTATGCCAAAAACTATAGCTCATAGCGAAGTATTATAAAAGGAAAGCATGATATGTTTCTAGTGGAGTATTTGAACACTTACTATCCATAAATCAAAGTAGGATAGTTGTTGACTTCTTGAAATACTACATAATAAGTTGCTTGATCTTTAAAAAATGGGAAGAAAGAAAAAAAGTGAAATGGCTGGGCCTTCTCCTTTGGGCTTTACTACAAAGACTATGCCTGACATTCCCTTTATAGCGCCCATTAATTATTGAAAAATGGAGGGACTAGGCCTACCTTTCTCACTAGAAAATTTGTTATTGCTCCTATCTTCCAATAAAACTAGTATAGTTCCCACACAATGTTTCAGTAGTTAATCATTTATTTATTTGTTATGAATTTTTAACTGATATTATATTACCAATTCAATAACCTTGCGGTCTAGTGGCATGAAGTATTGAAGTGACACTAAGACAGTATTTACTCTTTGTGCTTCAATAGGTTAAATAAGTAGTTATAAACATAACAGAATTAGTAGTATTCAATAAAAATAAAATAAAAAAGATTTGATAGGGATAAGGGAGTTTAGGTATGTTTGAATATGGGTTCACCCTTGAGAGTGATTTGTTGTTTGTAGTACAAAAAGTGCAAGTAGTATGAGTTTGCATGGCTAACACATCCATCAATCATGATTACGTGCAGTGGACCATACTATCAAATAATGTACATTCAATACACAAATAATATTATTTTTAATATATTAAATATATGCATTGTATTCAAGAAAAATACATTATACGAATACTTATGAAAGTGCATTATTTTGTATAATATACATTCACTACGCAAATAATGTGCTTTTATTAGTATATTTTCATACAATAATTTGCCCGCCTCCATCTTCTAGAAACTAAAAAATCATGATTAAGTTGCTCGACATTATTCTTGTGATGGATATTTTTAATTTGTTGTGGCATGAATAAGGATCAACTTTACTGACCTTCAAAGCATGCATTTGTTTATTTATGAGCAATCATTTACCAAAAATCAATATGAATTGTGAAATAAGGAAAATAATTTGGAAACAAATATTATATTCTATCCATATCTTCATGGACTAAACAGTAAACACATATTATGTCCATACGTGATGAGTTGTGTATATATACACCAAATGTTGTATATTTAAGCATTTCTTTGCTCCTCAGTATCGAATCAATTACTGATTATTCACGAAATTAGTTTTCTTAGCTTGTACTCTCACAAGTCCCTCATAAAATAAATAAGTCACGATTATAAATTCTTATCCAACATGGCAAGTTTGGCAACATCAAATTTTATATGTGATTATTATTTACACACTCGGCAACTCTAAGGAATCACATGACCGTTAAATCACATACGCATATCCCATTAACATTATTTCTATATAAAGTTTTCAACATCTTAGAGGAATTAATCGATTTGTAGATCAATCGCCGTCTTGCATAGGGTAGAATTAGATCGGACTAGCTTCACATCTATGAGACCTTGCCCAAGGGATAAGGTACTTTTTCGTTTTATTAGGACCAACTGATTGGTGTGATCTTGTCACGTTTTATGTAGTGTTTTTATTCTTTTTAAAATGTATTAAAATTTAAAAGAAATCAAATTAAAATCAATTCTAAAAACACAGCGCGCCAATGTTATCTATTTTTATTACAATTAGGCTTATAAACTTGCAAAATGTGCAATTAAACACATCAACTCACAATTTTAAGGCATCTAACCCTGTTAGCCAGTTACTTCACCTGTAAGTTCCGGTAAATGCCTCCGTAGCCTTCTCCGATAAGAAATGGTCACGACCTCATCGCCATCTCTTGGTCGCATTTTCCGGGAGAATACGACCTTTTCCGATCACCTTCTCTGGTAGAAAGTGATTATCTCCGGTCGCCTTCTCCCGGAGAAGGCGACCTTTTGGTCCATAGTCAATTTTTTCAGTGAAATTTGTCGGTCAACAGTTTAATTTTACCGGTAATCTGTTGGTTACCGATAAATTTAACTTATTTGATAAAAATAACATGTTTACGAATCTAATTGTACTTTTTAAAAAATTTAGGGATCATTTAAACCCTTTTCCCTTTTCCCTTTTCCTTTTCAATAAGAAGAAAGACATCCGAAACGTATGAACATAGTTATGTGACTTTTAAATTTCATATACGTCACATTTTGCTAACTGAAAAATATCACTCCGTAACACTCACGATAGCCATTGCCACTACTTCAATTTGGCATTGATTGAAGAAAGGTGGCGTGTGGGCCTTTAATTATTTTCATGCATGCACCATTTGTGATTTCATATTTGATTTATGAGAAAACTTCAAACTGCTATAAAATTATTAAAACTTGTGCTTTATTTTAAATTATAGAAGACAGTATTATTAAAATAAAAGTGAAACGTCATATTCCACTTTTGGCCTCTATAATTTCATCATGGTTCATTTGAGTATAGTCGGTTAACTGACCGATAAGGTGTCCAACCTAGAAAATCGGTGATCGATCCATTCCATTTATTACTTTTAAAAGACTTTTGACTTTTTCCTCAACTTTGGACATTTGACTTTTAAATCGGTCATAGAATTTATTTATATCAATTATAAAGATTAAAATAACTTTTTTTTTATTTGTTAAATTTTTTGGTCAATTATGCAACGGACGAATTGTTTCTCACTAGTGCCTTATAAATTAAGTTGATTTTGATATGTATGAATAACATGGTTGAAAAAATCTCTTGGTGCATGTTTTTCTTAATCTTTTTAATATTTTTTAAAATTTTGTTAGACTTGATAATTATAAACTATTTAAATACGTTAATAGTTAATACTAATATTAAATATAAACTTAGAAAACATCTAGAATTGTAAATTGTATAAAGAACATATTGATCTATTACACGATTTAGGATTATTTCACTCAAAAGGACATCGTTTTAAGTTAATTAAATAACTCATTTATTAAAAAAAAAATGAAACATTAGTTAATCAGCCAACTAGGCAATCTAGTTGGTGTCTATGCTGCCTAAAACATTTATTGCGGTGATCATCTAGACTGTCGGCTGGCGCCTAGGCGCTATTTTTGCAATCATGATGAATATCGAGACAACTTATTTTAACATATTAGCATTTTACACCTCATTCAATTGTCCTCTTAACCGAGCCTATCACAAATGGTCTTTCTAGTGTAATCTGCACACTATTATTACATATGAACAAGTTTACTGCATGCATTTGATTATTGAGGATATAAAAGTTTTAATGAAAATCTTCTTCTCTAATATTTACTGTTGTTTGGTTAAGCAATCTGCAAATCCATCCATAAATTAAAAAATACACACAGAGAGACAGGGAATTCAATGAATGAAGAGATATAAATACAATTCATGTAAAAATTTAATATATATTAATTAAACAATACAATTGATACTTTTATAACCTTATTATTTAGGGTTTTACACAAATTTCAATGCATCGATATTTGGTTATTTAAATATTACTATGATCTGATATTTTGCAGATATGCATGGAACAGAGTGCAGAACAAAAAAAAAACACAATAAATAAATAAAAATAATAAAACAAAACAAAATAAAAACGTTAACGGATCTCCCGCCGGCGACCGGCGACACCTGACGCCGTTAACCGAAGCTGTTCAACGCTTCCCAAACCAAATTCTTGGGCGCCTTCTCCGGCGACAAATCCCTCGCCATCAACGCCGCATCTCGGATCGACTTGAACATCAAAACATTCGCCGCCCAGAACGATTCGTGATTATACGCTATTCCGTGCTTTTCGCAGAGCTGTTTAACGAACGGCGACACTTTTCTCAATTGGCACCTCGGCATTCTCGGGAACAGGTGGTGTTCAATCTGGAATTGTAATCCGCCGTGGAACCAATCCATCCAGGGGGAACAATCTATGTCGAGCGTCCCGTCGATCTGCTTCTCCACCCAATCTTTTCCGGTGAGCGGGCCGGCGAAGAAGCTGGAGGCGAGATGGTTGAGGCTGAATTGAATTTGCTGCACTCCGGTCATCATGAGGCTGAGAACAACAAACATTATTCTCTCGGAGTGATTGGGTAGACAGAAGAGAAGAAACGGGTACCAAATCCAGAATATGATTAACCCTAGAATTTCCTCTCCGCGATTCGCGAAGATTTTTTTCTTGAACAAAACCGTTTTCCAGGACTGTATAAACATGTTGATTCGCGCGATTAGGAGCATGACTGGGTAGAATGTCCAGTGTTGATAACTGACTAGGAATCTAGCTAGGGAATTGAACGACATGGGTTTCTCGTAGAACTGGGAGATCAATGAAGATTGGAAAAATTTGGATGAGAACGCGAAGATCGGAAGGAGTTGAACGTCGGGATCGTAATCTATGACGTTGCATGCAATGTGGTGGGCGTTATGGTTCCATCGCCACCACCAAATACTCACGCCGGTGAGACAGTTTCCGGCGAGAACCTGAGCCGCGCGGCTGAGTTTCCGCGTTTTCATTACGTCGTAATGACCAGAATCATGTCCCACCCACCCGGCCTGGATCCATAAGAATCCAACCAGAACCGCACATCCCATGTGGACCCACAAACTCTCCGTACAAACCACCCCGTAAAAACTAACGGCCATCATCGCCGTCAACGCGCACGCGTAGCACATCACCAAATGCCCCTTCTTCTCGAACATTCCCATCTTGGAAAACTCCGAAACCAGCATCCTATAATCCTTCGACACCTCGGACACGTGGTGGTCGGAGACATAATAGCCGTTAAAAAACCTCTGCAAATGGTGGGCGGCGATCGCGGGGTGATAGGCCAGGAACGCATCGGTCACGTCCTGGCCGGCGAGGCTCAGGAGAGGATACTCGCCGCCGGGGTGGCGATACACCCACTCGGAAACATCGTACACCTTGCCGTGAATCGACACCCATAGATCCCCGGGTTTGTTGTGATTTTTCAGCTCCTCTGTGGTGATAAACTTCTTGGAGCCATTATTATCATGATTATTCTCCATGGCGTTGATGAACACAGAAGCTAAAATGGATGGATCTGGGGCGAAGATAGATATAGAGAGAGATATATGGCCGGACAGGTTTGTAGCTAACTATGACAAAAGTGAAGATGGATCGGTAGCTAGCTAGTTTCAAGGAAGACGAGTTAGAAATAATGGCATATATCATATATTATAATATAATAATGGAGTTTATGTTACGTTGGGTCATATCGGGCTGGGCGCCCGGTTTGAACACCGGGTCCGGGGATTAAGGGAGATGGGAAAAAAACAACAAACTAAAAAATAACTAAAATGGAAAATGGTAACTGTACGTTCTCGCGAGCCTCACGTGCATTGGCTTGTAATGGTTATCTCACGTGGTGGGTCAAATCCTAATTCTGACCATTCTTTTTTTTCATATATACATTAAATATCCCACTACACTAGTCCTGAGGCAAATTATTGTGTGTAGAGCATGTTCCAAATATTTGTGTGAACAGTGTAATATATATTTTTAATATATTAAAAGTATATTATTCATGCACTGAAGGTATATTATTTGATAATATATATAAAAAAAAATATGTACTTTATGAATATATAAATAGTAGTATATTAAAAATATATTTTTTTTATTTATGATTCACACAAATGTGTAAATCATGGTCGATTAATGATTGTTAGTCCTAATGCTTAAGAGCATCTATAGCAGTTAAAACTTTACACAATTTTTTAAGTGACACTAGGAGAGGGAGGAGCGTGAGGGAAGAAGGAAAAAGCAACAAAGAAAAAAATCTGAAAGAGAGGGTTCACATGAAGAAAAATAGATCTCTTTGTTTCCATTTTAGTAACAGTGGACCCCACAAAAATCTTGTCCTTGCAGGAATAAAGTCCACAAAAAAACTCACCCCACATCAATAAAAAACCAATTGGATTTTTTTGCAATGTTTAAAAAATCCTCTAAAATCTATTGATATGGATGCTCTGAGCCTCCAAAAGGTCAAAACTCTTGTTTAAAAACCATAGGAATGAAGTAAATTACGAGTCACTCCTTGTATATTCGGTGTATAAAAGGTCTGATCTGATCGGTCAAGATCTCTCAATAACCTCTTAAATTTCCACTGAGATTTGAAACCCTAGACTAACACTGAAACAAGACTGAACTTACTTAAGTCGCTTTCATTCAATCTAGCACAATCTTCTGATAGCAATATATCTATAAAGATGAAAACTAATTTGGATTCTATTTGGAACGCAGTTCTATGTCACAGTATTGGTTCCCATTCTGTATTTCTGCCATGTTTGCCTCCAGTTGAAACTGCACGTGAACAGTGCAGGGAAAAGATTCTCTGGCAATCTGTCTGTGTACTCTGAAATCTTTTGGGATGCAGGTACAAGTGTTTCATGGAATGTATGTTTTAGTATGTTTTAGTGCCATGGGAGAATTTTTGCCACAAAAGGTAGAAGTGCCATGTGACAAATCTGTGTAGATACAAGTGTCATAGGAGAATCATGGAAAGCAACTATCACGGTGAATGGTGAAGAATATAAAAACATCCTCAACAGTGTGAGATTTTTGTTGCAGGTGTGACTATGAAAGAGAAAATGAAAGGGAAAAAAATAGATTTACGCGCCTGCCTGCCTGGGCGCGAGAGTTGCGCCTCAAGCATGGTGAGGCGCATCTCTCCTCCTCAATGGTGGGCCCCACATTTCCCAAAAAAACCACAAATTAGCAAGAAGACCTTTGGCATTTTCTTTCTTCCCTCTCTCTTCCATAGTGGCAAAATGTTTCTCAAAAACCATGATAAATGCACTATTGGGGAAGCCCTAAAAGTCTATGACAGGTTGTTATGCATTGTATAATATGATATTTAGAGGGATGAAATCATGAAACTAGCCTAATCTCCATGATTGATTGGGTATTCTAGTTACCAGAAACATAGCAAAATCTTGGTTATTATGAATTTTATAATGTGATATCCTGCAAAATCTTGGCTCGATGAAAGCTGCCCAAAGGCGTTTACATGGTTTTCTGTACAGAATTTATGCACAGCCAACGCTTACCGTGGTGGCCTCTCAAGGGCTACCCAGCCAAACTTCCCTTTCCGGAAATCTGACAATATGCGGAATGATGCTTGGTGTGTGTCGCCATTGAACAATTGAAGCGCGAGCTTCTGAACAAATCTGCAAACCAAGAACAAACATTTTTTTTTAAGTCTGTATAAATTTAACCAAGAATGACATGTTATGATTCCTTCATAGCTGGAAAGGATGAATGAGGGAACTGTGTGAGATTATGCAGATGATTCCACAGTTCAAAGTAGTTTCCCCGCAAATGGACATATCGTTGGAGCACAGAAAACTTACAGTTTGCCACAATGACCATCGATCCCAACTTTGTAGCGGTCCTGAAGAACTTTGTCACCTAAGAAAGATGCCAAAGGTATTAAAAAGTGGCAAGCTTTATGGCTAAAGTACTGAATCTTTTCCTACAACTTTCAAAATGAGAAATCATAAACTAATTTATATAATAATATATAAATATAGAAACTGCTCGCCATGGAATAGCGTTCCAATGATTCATATTAAACAAGTAATAGCTATAGAATGCTAATTGAATAGAGCTCAAAAAAAAAAAAAAAAAGGAAAGGAAGCATACCTAAATTTGGAAGTCTTGACAGCATTTGTACTAGAACGGCAGCAACATCTACTACATCATAGGATCTTTCCCCAATGTCATCACAAATGGCAAGCTTTATTGCTGATGTCTGATCACTAATCCTCATTGGAATTATGCCAGGAGAATCAAGCAACTCTAAATCTTTCCCAAAACGGACCCATCTTTTCACAGAAGAAATGTGTTAACGTTGTGAAAACAAAAAGAAAATAGTCAACAATTAAGTTTATTTTATTTAGATGCCAGGAACACAGTTGATTCCATACCACAAGATATTTGTCTATATTAGAAACCTTCATACAGATGCTGAGTTTTATCTGGCATCCTAGTACAGATTGCTCATTATTTTATAATGATAATCTAAGGCCCGCTCTAGACCCCGTTACATAGATCTCCATATAGATATGTGCATACATTTCTCTAGCCCAAGATACCCAACAGTGCCCATTTTGCCAGTTTGGCACAGTTTATGTTAACAGGCAGAGTATTACTTAAATAAGTCGTAAGATAGTAAGTTATTATTTGCTGAAATGCAAATATGCCTAAAACTAATTCATAAGTTAATACTTCTTCTGATCAGTTGCTGAAATGCACGAAATGCTAAATGAGTGTCATGTGCATGTACAGTTTAACTCCTAGAAAAAAATCAGACAATGAAAAAAATGATGGGGCATACTTAAGTTCTCTAGTAACACCCGGTCTTGGAGCTGCAGGACACATCCGACGCTTCAGTAGACGATTTATTAGAGATGATTTACCAACATTTGGATACCCAACAATTCCTGCTCGAACCTATAAATATTAAAAGTCCCCATATTACAATTGACAATTTGTAAACAGCAGCTGAGTTGGAGAATCAACATTATCACAGTATGACAATTTTAAAACAAATTAGAGTCCTCTAAAAGTTTTCAGTTTTCCAACTGCTAGAAGTCTAAGTTTTGCCCACTCGTAATCTGTTTTCAGGATTACACATGAACTTCATAGCAAGATGAGATCCATTATTTTAAATTTGTTTATTATCATCATTATTTGATAAGTAACACCCGTTAATTAAAAAGACACTGAGCTAAAGTTGCCTCAATGGCACATCTATTATCAAATAGCAACCAAAGCGCATACAATCATACATATAACAGTAAGGGATGAAACTTACTGGACGTGGAAGTAAACCTTTTGCCTTGCGCTTTATGTTCACACTACCTGCTAAAGTTTTTGCTAACCGACCTAGCTTCAAGGCGCCCTGCAGTTAAGAAACAAAATCATCTTACTCCATCTAATGCTTGAGCAACTACCAAATAATGAACAACGGCACTACACCCTCCATCCCAAAATGGTCATCCCATTTACTTTAAACACAAATATGAAAGATAGTGGACAAAAAGTATGTAGTTTTCCTCTTTATCCATAAAAAGTGGATACCTTTTGAGTTTTGATTTTATTAGAAGGATAATGTAGAAAACTAAAAAGATTTGGGAATTGGGGTGTTCATTTTTGGAAAGTGGATAATATTTCAGAACATACCAAAAGAAAACGTGAACAACCATTTTGAGATTGAGCATAAGTTATACCTACCATTCCAAGTTTCCCATTTGAGAACACAACTTTTATTCCTTGCCTAGCAAAATAAGCAGCCCAAGCATTCCGATCAGCTGTAGATACCATGTCCTCCCTATTCAGAACTAAAATGTGTGTTTTGTTACCAAGCCAAGAATCCATCTGGTCAAGCATATCTAGTCAATAGCAAGACAAATCGATAATTCAAAAAGAGCCAAAAAAACAATCTGCTACAAAAGAATTTACCAGTGGATGAGTGGTCGACATAGGAATTCTTGCATCCCGAACCTCTATCACAACATCCATCAATTTCAGCTGTTCCTTGAGCTCTTTCTCAGTTTTTGCAATATGACCAGGGTACCACTACGAATATATAAGCCAAATTTTAATTTTCAAAAAATGCTTAAAATCCAGACATTTTGTAGGAAATAACAAATTAAAAATAAGAAGCCCTGTAGAACAGAGAGTATTCAAATCAAGAACCAATCCATATATACCTGAACTGGTCGCAATTGCTTTGTCCAGTAATAGAGATCAGTCTCCAAATCATTCCAATCATATTTTTCTTGGCTGCCCTCCAAAGCGGTACCAAGCTTTGAAGTCTCATTTAAGTACAATCCATTAGCTTTTCCACCAACAATCTGCAAAATTCAGTACCAAAAATTGCTCTCTCTTCAAACCCCAAACAGACAAACACAAACCAAAAGAGGAATTTTGCAGGACAATAATGAATATCAATGCGGATGCACAGTCTTGTCTTCAATTAACTAATAGCAAACGGAAAGCTGTTTCAGATACTTGAAAAAGTAATTGTTAGCGAAAACTATATATTCCTCTGTATCAAAGCGTGGTTCCAGGCCAAACATGAAATTTTGGTAAAATTTGGAACTACAATTCGGTAAAAGCTTCTCAATTAGCACCAGAAGAAATTTTTCCAATTTCCTCTTAGAGAATCCTAGACGAATTTTTGGGCTCAATTCGCCCAAAAAATGAGAGATTAAAAAGCGCGAGTGTGTGCATATATGGGATAATGAGCGGTCTTGCCTGAATAGAAGATGAAGGAAAAGGAGAAGAAGGGAGCGCAGAGAGAGGCGACGGCGACGAGCTACTCCGGCACTGAAGAGAACGGCCGCCGGTGAGTGGGATAGCGGGACCGTTAAACCACACACCTGAAAGCTGTGCAGCCATATCACCCTGTTAAGAGTAAACACGCAGCTCACCTCAGCTGAGCTACTTCTATCTTTTGCTTTTGCCCGCTCCCAGTCCCAGGAGAAGCTCATTTTAATTAATTTTATTTTATAAAATCCCTCTTTTTTTTAATACTAGTACTAGTATAGATATAGATAAATTTAAAAAAATGAGCTCACTTCTTTCTTTCTTTTTTTAGCACAAGGCACCTAATATGAGCTACTGATTTTTTTTTCAAAATATTATTGACTCTGTTATAATGTAATATACTAGTATATGTTCATAACTATTTTCTCCTTCCATTCGGGAGAAGAAGCACTCCATGCCATTAAACAACAAAGTTATCGACATGAACTATTAAATTTAGTTAGAATCAAATGTAATTCTTACTTGAGAAAGGTTTAAATTTAAATTCTTTGACATAAGATCACACAATAATGCAATTACCAACTGTTTCACCGCTACTTTAACAAATTATTAAGACATTGTCAACTACTTATTATAGCATGGTAAAAACAAGATTGAGTGATTCATCTCCCAAATAAATTTCTTGTGAAGACACCATTGGCCATTATAATGTACTTTAGCTTATAATGGGAAAACAATGCAGTAATGAGGAAAGCATAATGGTGAACTAATTAAACGTAGATGCAAATATACTACTGAGCAGCCTGCATTCAAGGCCGTGTTAAGCCAAGGCCAGTGCGGGAAGAAATTGCATTCATATTCAAATGGGGGGATTACAACACCATTTCCAGATGAAGATAGCTATATCTGGCAATTCCATTCTGGGACTACCACTACGACAAAACTAACCAATTTTATACATCTTTCCACTTCTGGATGAGACTAGAATTAATCAAAAAACATACAAAAATCAGGCCCCGCCGGGATAATCTTCTGCCTCAGCAAGTCAGCTTCCGGTGACCGTGAGTGCTCTTACGAAGTAACTGCGAGTCTCTGGTAATATACGCTGAATCAAATCCGAAAAACTGCATAACATGGTATTATTATGCTTTGTCAGTTGGTTTAAACTAAACTCTGTCATGGCTATACAAGATCTCTTTTTGAGTGAAAACATAGAGAAGGATGTAATCAACTTACCAGCACATCGCACTTAGCTTGTCAACGTTCTCCAGTATGAAAAGAATGCAAGCATTTCTTAATGATAAAGCATTAAAGGCCTCAGACAACTCAAACATGAGAGAGACGTTCTCCACAGAAATATCCTTAAGAAAAGGAAAAAGAATGTCAGACAAAGTTACCACCATTTCTTCAAATATTAAATGTCATTAATAAGGAATTAACCTGTGCAATTGCATATTCACATAGGCGTTTTAGTCCCTCAAGAAGATACTGATCAGAAGCCCTTAGAAGATCCTGTGCGATTTCCAAATTGACGTTAACTGATCCTGTATATACATACCTGTCGGAAAGAAAATGAACAGTTAAGACCCTCTATCAAAAAATCCTAGGATATTTTTCTTTAGTCCTGCATCAGTTGTATGGGTAGATTTTAACCTCATCATCAACTCAAATACGTCCCATTTGATATTTGGGATCTCAATGTCTTTGGCATCCCTCTCCTGCAATATGTCAATCAAATTGATTATATAGCATGTACTATAGAAACCTACATGTTCAATTATAAAACAGGAGTAACTTTGGACAAAAGCATATAGAAGAATGTAACAAAATCTTACTGACCCTGTAACCACCATCAAACATTGCTCGAAATGCATCAGAAGATGCGAGCAAGCAAATTCTGTGGGCGTAAAATCGTTTACCTGATCAAAGCAACATGACAATATATCAGCACCAAAAACATTGGTATGAAGAATCTACAGAGAATATTAAATGGGCAGTTCATAATAGAACAGCTTTATACCTTCAACTAAAAATGTCACATCAGATAGTGTATTATTATTTACATACTGCTCCCCAAGGTACACCTGCATAAATAGCCACAATTTCAACACAAGATGGTCAAGACACAAATAGACTACATAAATTTGTCAATCAAGTGGTTACTATTAGGATGAAATTAATCACATCACTGCTCCAAATAGCTTTAAAACACTAGTATACACAGAACACAGCACAAGTAAAACTTAATCCTCCAAAAAGGATAAAACAAACCTGAGGTTCTGGGGACGGAGGAGCTGCATCGACAGGAGAAAGCGAGTTGGCCTTATCAGCTAACTTGCACAGAGCAGCAGAAGCATCACGTTGATGCTTTGCATTATTAGATTCTAGAAGCTCCAAAAGCAACTCCAATCCTACAAAACACAAATACAGAAGGAAGACATTGTTAGGTCTCTGCAGGATGTTTAGAAAAGTTGATTATGTTAAATTCACAGTATACTACTTATATATTTTACCATTGTTATCAAGGAAAACTGTCTTTTGATCCTCTGGGGAACAAAGGTGAGCGAGGGCCAAAGCTATTCTTTTTTGTACAACCTTCTCTCCAACAGACATCAAATACAACAAATAGCTCAATACCTGCAAAAAAACAGAAGTGATGAATGACAGATTAGTTGAAGAGAGTGGGGTAATGAGTCCCATTGTAATAACTAGAGAAGCCTCCAAGAATTCCGAATAAGATACAAAAATAGAAAAGAAAACCTTACTCCCAGCTACAAGAAATTGAACTTACTCGTCCATGAATATTCTCCTCTAATCTTTTCAGAGTCTTTGCAACACAATCTCTTGTTGGCTGCAAAGGGAATTATCAAATTCAAGCTCAAGCATGTGGCAGTAAAATCAGAAAGATGGTTAAAGGATACTGTAATTATATATTATATATTATATTATAAAAGTCAGTAGGAGAAGTGCATTAGTGTAAAGAAGCCCATGTTGAGTCATGAAAAGACAAATGTTCTTATGTTGGTGGTATCAAGGAGAGGACAGTTTTGAAATATGACAGATGATATAAGAAGTAACCATATAATTAGAAAGCCATAAGTGACACTTATTAAGTACAAATTTAGAGGAAAACTTATTTAGATAGTTTCCATTAATCCACTTGGGTCAGTAGATTAATTCTATACAGATTACAGATAAAAATAAGTCATTAATAGATATAACAAAGTAATGCCAATACAAGCTCAAGAATATCACAGGATGATAAGTTCATACTTGGACAATGAATTCCCCATCTTGAAGTTTTTGAACGCCTCCAACCTTTATTATATCCGCAACATTATCCTACAAAATTGCAACAAGTGAAGAATAAGGAAAGCATGAAACTAAGCTACAACTCATGGTATGGTCAAACAGAGAAAAGCATCATTACCTCATTATCTGCAAGACCATAAAGTGCAAATGCAGCATTATGTTGCAGAGATCCATTTTTTGAATCAAGAAGCCTCAATAAAGGCAGAATAGCACCACTATGGGCAATACCAGCTTGATTATGTGAATCCTATAAATGAAGGAACCAACAATACCTAGTCAATAACTAAAGCTATAGACAAAACATTTTAAATTTTTAAACTCAAGAGGCAGGGACAAATACCCTCAAACCAACTGTTTTCTTTATACAGAGAATAGATACAATGTATCAGTGATTGGTAAGGCAAAATAAACTGGATTTCAAGAAATAGAAAATCCTAGATTCTCTATTGAAATGTACTAGCCAGACCACAAGGTGCATCTGTGCTTCCTTTGCAATGCATATCCACTGTGTAATGTGAGAGGGAGAGTACTCTAGCTAACCAATCAACAGTACATGGTGCATCCTTGTACTGTATCCATAGCATACTATGAAAATGAGCCCTCTAGGCTGCTTTCATTTCAGACAAACCACCCAGGTAGATAAAAAATCACCAGGCATGAAGATTACCTGTGCCAACCTTCCAAGTGCAAAAGCTGACATTTCCCTCAATTGAGCATCTGGTGATTGAAGCATCTCAATTAGTGGCGGTACAGCACCTCTTTGAACAATGTGCACCTGAAAATTATATTAATTACAATCATCAAATATTAATATAATGTCTACTGGAAGAAACTATTTTAATAAGGGATTTCATTTTTCAAAGAAATCAGGTTTTTAATCAACCTTACAGTCTGAATCTGTTGCAGCAAATTGCCCTAGTAGCAAAGCAGATTCTCTTTGGCTCTCTGAACAGGAAGAACTGTATATTGAAAAAGAAAATAAATGAGAAAGCAAAATCAGCAAGACCCTTACAAATCTAGACTTTAAAATGGAGGACATATTTCATTGCTGCAGTGGAAGCATTAAATCCTAAACAGTAATCTCAAAATGCATAAACTAGTCAGACCTAAGTAATGCAACAACAGGTTGCAAAGCTCCAGCAGCAAGAACTTCCTTCTTAATGTTAGGGGAAGAGTGTACCAAATTTCCAATTACACCAACCTAAAATAACACCAATATAATTAGTCCTAGAGGGTACCAAAAAATGGCAAAGATTATCTAAATAGGCAGCAAATGCATAAATTTAAGTTCAAATTCAAAAAGAAACCAAATGTCTGACCGCTTCATAGTGTATTGCAGAATCTTCAGACCGAAGCATAAGAATAAGAGTGGGTAGAGCATTGCATTCTACTATCTGTAAGCAAATCATATATATATCCTTAATGGAATACAAAAGAATAGCAAATTCCAAGGCAAATTAAGCAATTGAAAGAAAACTATACCTGATGCTTATTCTCATCATTTTTGAAGGCCAGAGTTCTCAAGGCACCTGCAGCTGCTCTTTGCACCTTTGGATCAACAAATTCAAGCAACTCAACAAGCGGAGGGATCCCACCTTCAACCCTGGAAATTGAAGGTGTCATAAAGGATTACTGTTTTACTTAGTACAAAATTAAAGATCAAAGTTTTCCAGATTATGCAATACCTAACACAAGATTTAATGTTGCTATTCTCATGAGCAAGATTGGTGATTGCATCAGCTGCTCTCCTGATAACACCATTTACTGCCCGAGAGGTTTGACCATCTCTGTGTCTCTTTAAAAGATTCACAAGATGAGGCAGGGCTCCAGCATCAACAATGAGTTGTTGATGCTCTGGCTGTTAGACATAGAAAAGTTGGACAACTTCAACTGATTAAAAAACTTTAGTATTGCATCCAATGTCAGTTATATGAACAGCCTTAGACTGTAAGGTGTGTCAGATTAACATAGATTAGCACAAAAATTCTGTTGGATAAAACTTCTGTGCAGCAAAGGATTAAATGATATACCAATTACATGTAATGCAATAATTGTTGAGGTTGACATGGTCTAGTAGTGTTGGACTTATAAGTTATGTTGCTACACTGCTACCAAAACTAACATTGTTATTGTAACAATTGAAATGTTAGAAAGCCCCACATTTTAGTGCATGGAGAGCAAAAGTCTGCTCAGAATTTCTGATGGCTCAGAACACAGTTCTGTATCATCATGATGAAGAAAACTAATCAATGTTTTGTATAAATGATTGCAGAACATTAAAGCAGACATGATAGCACTCTCTCAGAATCATCAACAGTCTAAATCTTAGAGCTTTGAAGTGTTTGAATATCTTCAAACAAATGCACAATCATACATGTCCCTCGAGAAATCAGCAGCTCAGAATAGAGATCATCCACCACATCATGATGTTCCATGATCCTCCCACAGAAACAACAACTTCAACATACATAGTAGCATTTCACTAAAGCCTAAAATCGTATAATCCAAATTTTGAGCATGATTATCTATGGACTTTCTCGACTATCTCCTTGATATCCAGGTTTATTAAATAAAGATAAATAAATAAAAATATCTGTACAACACAGTACAGATCATAATAGTTCGATAATTACCTTTATGGCAAGAAGCCCAAGTGTGAAGGCACTCCCCTTCTCAACCTCATGCTCATACTGTATCGGACCGGAGTCTCTTTCCCCCTCCGGAACCGGCGGCAGAAGATTCCGCACCAGAGCCGGGACTGCGCCGCACTCCACAATAACGTTCACAAATTCCTCTGCAAACACACAAAACTCTCAAAAATCCGTACCAAAACCCCTATGCATGTTCACCGACAACTCGATCCAGCTAACAACAAACACGAATCGAGTATTTAGATTTACCGTTCTTCGCCAGCTCAGACAGGACGTGAATAGCTCGCTTGGAGGAAGCTCGATCCTGCTCCGTCGAAGAGAACGACGCTTCCAGAATCTCCACTTGAGTACGGACCTCCACAACGAGATCTCGGTGAGCTTCTTCGACGGAGAGAGAAACGATCCTCGACCGATCGTGCTCCAAAACCTCTTCCAGCTTCCTCTTCAAGCTCCTTCTCGAACCGGAGCTCGAAAACCGCTCGCTGCGCTTCTGGTTCCGGTTCTCCATGTGAGAGAGAAGATGAGGAGAGAGAGGTGTGGAGGTGAAACAGAGAGAGCGAGCAGTAAATGAACGTGTGCAGTGTGTGGGGTAGTTTAGGAATATATATATAATTCTTTTTTTTTTCTTTTTCCTGCCAAAATTAAAGCTGATGTGTGGGAATTTTGTTTTTTAAATTTTTGTTTTTAAAGGGATTTAGCGCGTTCCCGCCATTAACTAACATCAATTTATTTTCCCCAAATTTTCACAAAGAATAAAACACGAAATTTTATAAAAGTTAAAAGTTATCCTTCCTTTATTTCCAATTTTAGTTCCAGTTATGATAATATTTTTGAATTTAATTTTATCATTTCAATTGGATTACATTATATTTTTTACTTCCTTCTACAAATTTAATAAGAACCAATAAAATTATGCTATTCACTAGAACTAAAAAATATTGGTGTAAATGTTAATTTAAATAAATGGTTCATATTATTTTAATTTTAGTATTATTTTATTTTAATTTTTTACTTTGCCCTCTATTATTTTAAAAAGAAAGTATGGATCACGCCAATTAATAAGATTTTTTGTATTGCAAAAATTATGTTTGGATACTATCAAGTAGGGGTTTTGCTCTCTAAAAACGTTATTGCACCTGTTAATTTTATTAAAAATTATGTCGCATGTCATATATAGTTATGCATTCTTGAAATATTTACTTTTACAAAAAAAAACAAAAAAAAAAAATTGATAATCTTGTATTCATATACGCCAAGATACCGAATGATACTTTGATAAATTCTGAAACACTAATTTAAAAATACATATTGGGCATTGAACTATTCACGCAATGCGCGTGTGATAACTAGTGATTTTTATAAAATTCAATTATATTAAAAAAATTTGAGTAATTAGAGAAAAATTCGTAACCACTATATGATGTGCACTATATAAATCATATTCGTGCATAATATTCTGCAAGCCACAAAGGATAATTAAACTACACTAGGTGACCATATCGGTCAAGCTCGTCGCATGTTGTCTTCCTAATGTGATGTATCTTTCCGTTGTGATTTGCAAAGCATTACTCAGTAATATGATTAATCTACTACAACTCTTTTAGATAATACTGATGATTTTGTTGGAATCGGGTATAGAAGTGCACAACGAGGTAAGGAATAATAATAGTATTATTATCCGGGGCGCTAGGCTCAAAATGTAACGTATAAATCTCGATATATTAGCCCAAATCGGCGGTCAAAATAATAAATACATACTACAACCTATAATGGGCTAGGAATAGTAAATATAATGGGCTAATGATAATAAACAATACAAGCTATAACCGTTGCAGAACCCTGGTATGCCGGCATAATGGAGGCGGCTCAGTCCAATGGAACATAAAGTGGTTTGGTGAGCCCCAGGGGATGGTTTGTAAGGGGAGATAATGCACCATATTTATATTGTTGAAAGACTCACGAATGTCTGACAAATGGACGACACCGGGCAACCTTCATTCTTTGTCACACACGTGTCTCCCACTATTTTGTCCCTGACGCACTCCCATGCATAAATGGAGCTTCCTATCTTTAATACATAAGATTTCGAGTGGCTTAGTTGTTTAGAACTTGTGTTGTGATGTTGTGGGTTTGAACCCCTTGACACAGTGGCAGCACATCTTATATTATTTTGTTTAGAGTCTAATATATTATCATTATTCTTTACCAATTGAGTATTTTGCTCCAAGTCTAATAGATTCTCAATATTCTTTACCAATAAAATAACCCTTTGGGTCTCATGTCCTCATCAATTACGAATTTCACTCTTTACTCAAAATAGAATGATGTTACTAAATGTAGCAAACTAAAATTAAAGAAACAAGACGTTTTATGTCACGACTCACCAGTCAACAGCATTGGCAAACCCAAAAATTAAAGTCCAAGTACAAATGACCTGTAAGAGTATCCTTATCAATGGTCTTTTTAGAGTTTTTGGTAGAGTAACTTATGACATGTCGAAGAGATAGTGCGAGATAGAGAAATATGGGGTTAATCGGCAAGGAA
Source organism: Ipomoea trifida (assembly GCA_003576665.1). Lineage (NCBI taxonomy): Eukaryota > Viridiplantae > Streptophyta > Magnoliopsida > Solanales > Convolvulaceae > Ipomoea > Ipomoea trifida. The sequence goes on along the minus strand of CP025657.1, from coordinate 18,174,367 downwards.
TGAGGTTTTTCATAATGTGGAATCCATTGTTTTTGTTTTTCAGACACTCATTTGCTGCAGACTGCAGTCTGACATTTGGGGTTAATCTAACGTCATGCCGTATGACATTTGGGGTTATTATTAAAAAAAATCAGTTTTGTTTATTTCTTGTCATTGTTATCTTCTCTAGCGTATTATGTTTCATAATCACACTTACAAAGACTCCTAAAAAAAATATTACTATTATGGATGCTCTAAGTTACATGCATCAAGAAAAATATCTCATCTACAAATCAAATTAATAAATATTTGCATCATAAAGTTTATCACTCTTTATTATTGTAAATTTGTACTTGACCAAGTGAGTACTTACCCTTGTTAAATATCTAAGCTTTACTCGTTTATGAATTAAGTTGGTTAGCTTGGAAATTACAATATTTTAAACTTGATTTTTTTTGTAAAATTTGTTTATTATCTATTGATTTGGTAAATGTACTGATTCTTAAGAATACATATAGGTACGAAGGTCAGATCGCGGAGAATCCTTCCTTAGACATGCAACCACCTGGTGCGTGGTTTGCACACCAGCCATGCCCAGTTTTGCACGTATCAACTCAGTCCCTAAATTCAATAAAAAGATAAAAATAAAAAATATTGACACAATTGCTCTCCAAATTGACCTGACAAAAACTAAGAACAATTTTTATCCATACAGATTGCATTTAAAGTAAACAATAAATAACACTCCGTACATAAAATAGTTTGCGAAATGTCAAATTCGAGAGAAATATTGTTCAAAATCAACAAATTTTCAACGCTTAAAGAGCCACCGGCGGCGAAGCCAAATAATAGGCAGCGACGGCCACAACGGCCATCCAGACCTTCCCGGAGCACGACGCCGCCGCCGATTCCTTATGTCCCGCGGGGGCCGGGGGAGCCTCCGGCGGCGGCGAACTCGGAGCAGGAGGTGGCGACACGTTCGCCGGAGACGGCGGCGGCGAGGGATTATCTGGGAGTGGGGATGGGGCGTCGCTTCCGTCGTGTACCCTGATGTCAATCTTCATTCCGGCTTCGCAGTGGCCGGGAAATCCGCAGATGAAGTAGAGGTGGGTGCGCTGCCGCTTTATCACGAAGGAATCGTTGCCGGAGGTGTAGGTGGCGACGGCGCCGGTGGTGTTGCATGCGTTGTAATTCTTGTGGGTCACCCTCATCACATTATGGAATTCATTGTTGTACTTAAATACTGTCACATTTAATTGTAACAAACAAATAAACTTCTATACCAATAATAATGATAACAATAACAACAACAATAATGTTGTGCAATTATTAGACTTACCCAGTTATCTCAAGCCGTTATAATTGTAACCATTATGTTAGCCGTTTGCAGAAATAAGCATATGTGTTGTCATGTTTTCAAAAAATCACTTGTTATTTTAGATGTTAAAAACATACTTTATTAACTCAATCAGCGTTGTTGTGGTGGGTAAAATCAAGCAAATATTATGCTTAATTATTTCAAATCGTTACAATTTTGACTATTAAGTTGAGAATTTGAACAAATTTAGTGAGGAAATGCATAAATAACATGTGAACATCCACAAGTTTCATATGACTTCTCAACCCTAACAAATTTTTTTTCTTCAAACTATTATAGCACTTATAATAATCAAAACATATATTTTCAGGTGACGATGAAAATTTGTAACTACTATCCAAACATGTCAATTGGTATGCCCTGCCAAACCACACTAAGATAATCACGTTATACGGACCAGCCAATCAACTTAATTAGTTAAGCAACTAATCGACTTAGTAATCATAAGATTTTAGGTTTAACTCTCAATTTGAGCGGGTTAACTGTTGGTGGCTATACACTTTCTCGTAAAATTAAAAAAAAAAATCATACTATGCCGACCTACTCGGTCATCTTTTCGAGTCTAATAACCAAATATTTTGTGTTTTAAAAAATCAAATATTTTGTAACTATCACACATTAACCATGTCCCATCGGACACATCCTAGCTACAAAAATGGATCACTTAGGGCTTACCTATGGTGTCGCCGGAGTGGAAGCTTTTCGCGGCAGCCCAAGCTTTGTAATCGATATGGCCGACGGAAGTCCAACCAGCTGCATCGCCGACCTCGTACACTTCGCCCATCGCTCTCTCACAAAACATCATAGTAGCTAACCACAACAAAACCATGGCGGCCCTCTGAGACAAAAACATGGCTAAAATGAAGGATTAAACCTCAATCAAACAAGTACTATACGAAAAGGAAGATATAGAGAACAAAAGAAGAAGAAGAAGATATAGAGAATAAAAGAGATAGGAAATGAGAGCAAGTATGATGGATTATACTATGTATGTGATATGTGAATTTATTGTGGGCTTAATTTGATTTTGGATATAAAATATTTGTTTTGAGAGTTTTCTTTTTAAAGATACAGGTAAGAACCGCGTCATATGATGTGATTGATTGAATTATATTGTATACATCTCGCATTATAAAATACGTTATTAACGTTAAAGGAGATGCATGTAATTATAATAACTTCACACACAGTGTGCATTCTATACGAGTTAAGCTTAATTAATCAGTGACGTTAAAGGAGATGCATGTAATTATAGTAACTTCACACACATAGTGTGCATTCTACGAGTTAAACTTAATTAGTCGGTGGGGGATAGACAGATGAATATAATTAAATAACGTTGAATGTCCACTAACATTTTAAATTAATTAGTGACAACGCAATTTGACTGTTAAATAAAGTTGTTGATTAGTTGGCTAATGTGCGTGTTCATCATTAATGTGGGGTACGTGTGAGTATTCATCCTCATTTGGTTGTTCAACGTAACGAGTCTTGACAAAAGATAAATTGAAAGTGTTTTGGCCCAACAAAATCTTAGGGTTTAAGATGTTTGCCTAAGGTCCCCTCCTATTTAGTCCAAACAAACCAATCTAAAATTTGTGTAATTTTCAAAAAATTAAACTTTGTTTTAAAATGTAATGTATTTTGTTTAAAATAAATTAATAGTCGAATTGAAAAAGAAAACTAAACAAGAAGAAACTACAAGAATTCAACTCATGTGTACCCGCCATAAAGTTCGCAGTTAAACAAGACTCGAGACTGAACTTCAAGGGACGGTTCTAAGACTTTGTAAATCTCAAGTTTCAAGTTATGAGAAAAAATGGCCATCTAGGCGTTCATAATTTGTTATTTCCTGATTTTTTTTGCGAAAATGTGTCTTTATCTTATTTTATATAGCTTGATTGTGCTTATCTCTCTTGTATTAACAATTTGAGAATGAGTTTTTTGAAACTTACAGTTACACCGACCAACTATTTTTTAATATATAATTATATATGTATATATTGTAAATCTTGTTAATAAATTTGTATGCAATGCAAAATTTTAATATAATATATTATTTTAATAACATATTATTTGAAATTTTATAATTATCAATTAAATGAATGGTTGACAAGTTTAATTGTAATATAAATACTAAATAATAATAAGAGCATCCTTATAAATAGAGTTATTTCACGATTTTTGAGAAGTTTTTGTAAGTGTGATTAAGAAATAAAAAATGAAAGGAGAGGAAAAAATAAAACAAATATAATTTTAAAAAAAACAGTGTCAGGCGCGTATGGCGCACCCGCATAGACGGCTGATGTGAACAACCAATGTAAACAAAATCCTAAGCATTTTCTATCAGTGTCTCTTCTTCTCTCTCATGCCATGTTGGCCATTTACTGGCATAAACCCATGAAAAGACTGCTGGCAGGGTTGCTCTAATTATATTTTGAATTTTAATTTTTGAAATGATAATAATATTTTTTTTTGTAAATTGGCGGATCCACATAAAATTTAGAAAGGGTAACACTTGTTTGAGACGATCTCACATATTCTTATCCATGAGACGAGTCGTGTCAGTATGAAAATGTAATGCTTAGATTGAAACAAAGCGTTTCAGAGGAAACGTAATACTTATGAGGAAAAATATAATACTTTTAAATTAAAATATAAAAGTATTACATTTTCACATATATATAAATAATAAACACTATAGTTTGATAGTATTGCATTTTTTTTAGTATAAGTATTATATTTTTATATTGATCCGATGACATGTCTCACAAACCTATGATTTATGAGACAGATTCACACAAATTGTTGTAATTTAGAGAAAACTTGAATGGTTAAAAATAAGTGTGGTAGTGAATAATGAGGTGGGTACCGGGGTCACAACAAATTAAAATGGAGAAAATAACTAAGACTTTTAGGTTGTTCTAAGAGGATGCAATTAAAAGTTAAACTAATCTGAGAAAAATACAGAATCGACAAAATTAAAGCCTATGAAACATCATCATCAGATACTAAACTAGAAAAACAGAGATCCCAATAAGCAACGCAACATCACGAAGCGCCCCAAGGCGACGGGAACCGCCGCTCGGCGACGGGCCAGGCGGAGAGATATCGGAAACGGGTTCCGGCGCCGGCGCCGGAGCCGGAGCTGGAGCTGGAGCGGCAGTTTGGTGGGGCGACAGGGCGGGGCTTTCGCCGCTCGGAACCTCAGTGGGCTGAGGAACTTTAAAAACTCTGATGTCAACCTTCTGGCCGCCCTGGCAGTGGCCTTCGAAGCCGCAGATGTAGTAGTAGTGGCCGGGGCCCATAATCCTGATGGAGTCGTTGCCGGAGGCGTAGGTGGCGATCGGCGAGGCGGTGTTGCACGACCGGTAATCCTCCCGCCCCACCCGCATCACGTTGTGCCCCTCCGGATTGTACTCGAAAACTGCACATTAATTTCATAACAAACGGTTATAACCATGGTTGCAGTAACCGGGCTAGTTGGGCCGTAAAGCAGGGCCTAGCATCGGGACGGTAAAGTAGTACCTAGCACTTAGATGACTGAGAAATGCCTAGTGCCTAGACTATCTAGATCTAGACGGCAGAGGAGCGCCTAGTGCCTAGACTACCTAGGTTGAGACGCCAGAGGAACGTCTAGTGTCACTACCTAGGCCAAGACGGCAGATGAGCGCTTAGTGCCTAGACGACCTAGGCCGTCTAGGCGGGCGTTATGCCGTTAACTAAATGTGTGGTATATATATATATATATATATATATATATATATATATATATATATATATATATATAATGAAAAAATTAGCAAGGACGCCAACCATATTAACTCGATCAAGGTTGAATCAGTCGAATTAAGCCCTAAGCCAGTAAGCGGACATCTAGACTGACTTTTGCAACAGTGAAACTTGTCACCTGTTTATAAAAAGTACTCTTAAACAACACAGACTAGCGAGCTTACCGAGAACGTCGCCGACGTGGAAAGCCCTGCACGAAGCCCACTGGTGATAATCAACGCCGCCAATGGTCCAAGCAGCGGCGTCGCCGACCTTGTACACCTCGCCGGCCACGGTCGCCGGGGAACGAGAAACGACCGTTAACGTCAACAACAAAAGCAGCGTTGCTTCCGATTTCATCACGCCCATTTCAATGGCTACCTAGCGAGCCTGAATATTCTGAAACGCTTATGAAGCCCTTTCTATACTGAAAACAAAGGGAGATAAATACATAAAGAGTGGTCACGTTGGATGAATAGCGTGCGTGCTTTGGATGAACATGGGCAGAAAGTGCACAAATCTTTTATGGTTTGCTACAAAACGTGACAAGTTTGTCATGCATATTGACCATGTCTATGGGTAAAAATAAGTTTTTATTATTTGTCATTTCAAACTGTACCATATTTTCCGCCGGGTGGGAGAAAAAAGTTTCTATTATTAATGCTTCATAATGTAGTGGCCTGGCAATAGTCTGTTTTCACTTTTTTTTTTTTAATTAAATATAGGAAAGATTAAATTAAAGTATATATAAATATCAAGGTCTCAATACATTGAAGTTTTCTATGTTAGTCAACAAAAATTCTACTACGTATTAATTTTAGGTAACGCTCACAACACGAGCATAGCCATAGGACAGGGCTCCCCATAATAGGTACGCTTTTTGCGATTTTGTCACTATACTTATTCTCAGGGCAAAAAGTTTTTATCTTTAATGTGTTTTACTATAGTGGTCATTGTTGCAAAAATTTTTGTCTAGGCGCCGGCGGGCTGTTTAGAGTATCACGATAATCGGTGGTCTAGGCAACCAACTTAGACGCTAACCGTCTAGGCTGCCTAGTCGGTCAATTAGTTTTTTTTTAAAGGTTATTTCAATCAAAATGAAATCGTTTTGAGTAAAATAACCCTAAATTGTTCAAACTCTATATGTTTTTTCGGTTACTATTTAATATTTTAGTATTAATTATTAAAGTATTAAATAGTTTATAATTATTTTTTTTTCAAAAAAAAAAAATTTTGTTTATAATTATTAGTCTTAACAAATTTAAACAACTTTTTAAAAAATAATAATAAAATATACGAACGTCTAGACACTGATCAATCGCCGCCTAGCGATTTTTTCAATCATGATAGTGATATAATAAAGACTAGTCTGACTATAAATATTAAGGTGGAAAACAAAGTACAATGGAGAAAATTAATATTTACTTTATTAAATTTGAACTTGTAATAATTGATAAATTTACATTTATATACTTCACAAAAATATGAAAGGACAACAAAAAAAAAAATTTATTGAAGACATTTGTCTCTCTATCATCAAAATGTAGAAGAGCATTTCCATGTCTACATGAAAAATATTATTTTAAAATAAAATATATTGCATGATGATAATTTATTATTATTATTATTATTATTATTATTATTATTATTATTATTATTATTATTATTATTATTATTATTATTATTATTATTATTATTATTATTTGTTATATTCCTTGCTACTGTACTTTTTAATGGATGAATTAGGTGTTCAACACTTCAACATATTACACTATATATCATGTCTTATATTATATTCCTTGGAAAAGTAATATGGAATACTTTTCATGTGAATGCTTTCTGAGTTTAAATTATTATATATTGTTATGGTTGAATTCTCTTTGAGATAAAATAAATAAAATTATCTGTATGTATGTTATATATTAAATTTATAATGCGAGTATATCTTTTTGGGTGATGAATGAAACTTATAGCAACTTCAACCACTTATATGTAATAACATACAAACTACACATGATAAATAAATTACACTAAGAAAATTATGTGCGACAAGTTAAACTGAAAGGATACTGATAGAAATCAAACTCACAACTTTCGAGTACTATAATCATACTCCATATTTTTTTAGGGACAAAATTATAATATTGTATCTATCTACATAGTGATCACGAGAATATATGCGGTAATTCAAGATGTAATTAAGAAAAGAAGTAGATAAGTATAGATAACATGTGTAATGTTGAGACTCTTGAACTTTTACAAAGGCAATTGTTAAGATATCAAACTTGGCGTACAGTTTTTAAAATTATCACTCGAACATAACAAAATAGCATTGTTGCTTTATAAATCCATTTTTAAGTTATCATTGGCATAGTGTTTCATTTATAATTTTTGTTGATATATTTTTCAAATTGTAAAAAAATAATAAATAAAAAAATCAAATACTTTGTTAACCCATTGCCAATAATAATTTGTTTAACATATGGTTAACACTTTGGCCTTTAATTGAGTCGATCTGGTTTGAACATGGATTAGTTTGAGTATGACAAATTATACCGTGGACCATTATCTACAAAGCATTGTGGATCATGGTATAAAATGGTGTCATTTCTTTTAATGAAAAGAAACGACACTCGTTCTGCGCTGTTCCGTGTAGATGGTGTACTTGTATAACATATTCAGTTCCATTTTATATACATTGTAGTTTTATTTTAGCACAACTATAGTTTCATTTTGTTCCCTATAGTTTCATTCGACATTTTACATATAATAGTCTTATTACAGTGAGGCATGCTATTGAATTTTATTGTATACACAATGAAGTTCGATGACAACACCATTAAATTATAATTATAATTCAATTATGATTTCATTTAACAATATACACCTAAATATGTGAAATTGTTTTTAGTTTCATTTTATATACACTCTAGTTTTATTACAACACAATCACAAAATCATTTTGATATAACTACAGTTTCATGTGACAATGTTTACTCAAATATGTGAAATTGTTATTCAATTTCATTTTATATATTATATACACTGTAATTTCATTACAACACAACAACAATATCATTTCGATATAATACAGTTTCATCGGATAATATACACTCAATATGTGACACATATTATTCAGTTTTATTTTATGCATGCTGCAGTTTCATTTGATAATATAAATACAATATGTAAGACCTTAAGACAATTTAATTTTATATATATTGTAGTTTCATTTTGTTATGAACACAAAAAAAAATACGGGGATCTGTTAAAACTTAACGGTAGCCGTTTATTTACTTAAAGAAATAATACCGTTTTTGGACTATGGTCTACCGTATAACGACTAATTTGAGTATAATATAAGGGTCACACTTGTGTGAGACCGTCTCACGGATCCTTATTCGTGAGACGGGTCGGGTCAAAGCACCATGCAAATGTCATACTTATATGTGCAAATGTCATACTTATATGCTCAAATATAACACTAATCAAGAATACAATTTTTGTTACTTATAAGAGAAAAAGTAATATATTTTTCATAATAAGTAATGTTGACAAGTGGCCATTACTTATAAAGGCAAATATAATACTTTTGAGGAAAAAAGTAATATTTTAAATCGAAATGCAAAAGTATTGTAATTTTTCCTTAAAAGTATTACATTTACCCTTATAAGTAACAAAAATTTTATTCCTTATTAGTATTTCATTTGAGCATATAAGTGTTACATTTGCATCTTGACCCGACACAAACCGACCCGACACGACGATCTCACACAAGTTTTTACCATAATATAAACTTAACGTTTCTTTTACATTTAGGATCAGTTCAAGACATCTCATGCCGTGTCCAAAAATAATAATTGGTTCAAAAAATAATCGTAGTAAAAAAATGCTAATTTATGGTTAGTTATACTTAAGCCAATTGGAATATCATAATTTATAATAAAAAAATAAAAATAAATAAAAAAGAACCCATGACACGTCACACGTGCATCACTTTAAAGTTGTAGGCTCCAATTTGCGTAGTTCAACAAACCTGACAGTAAGTTGGCTTGCAGCGGTGCACGCGCCAACCGAAAGCGTGGAGGACGCTCCAAAAATCCTAGACGTAAAAAAAGAAAAGAAAAGTGAGATTCATAACGGTGCCACGTGTATCATCGAGAAGTTATTCCTTCAGAAAGTGACGTTTCCTGCCATGTAGGCACCGGCCTTGCAGAACCGTCAGATCAAGATTTCATCCGACGGTCAAGATGGTGTTTTAGCTAGCGAGAGAAATCCTTGCCGTCTACGGCGGCCCCGCAGTAGAAAAAGCAAGTTGAAACAGATTAGATTTCGGAGACGTGTACCGAAAAAGATTAGATGTCAGAGACACCGAAACTTGAGAGAGAGAGAGAGAGAGAGAGAGATTTGCAGTGAAGCTTTTTTCTGATTTTACTCAGCCGAGAATCGGAGAAATCGACCGGCGGTGTTGAGTTTCTCGCCGGAGTTTGTTGTTTTGTTTTCTTCCTTCGTTTGATGAAAGAGAGTCGACGCCGGCCATGGAGAGAATTAGAGGTGGTCGGAGAACAAGTGCGGAGAACTTCAACGTAATCTCGAAACGACGACAGAGAATTTCCAGTGTCAGAAATGCACCTGGTTCGACTAGTTGCAATTGTTTATTTATTTATTTATTTAAATTGTAATTTTAGGATTCCGATAAAGTTTGCGTTGTTTAAAGCAGGGGAAGATAAGCAAATGGATGAAAGAGTGAGGTTACGAGATCGAGAACAAATATGCAAGAAGGAGGGGGATCGATTGTACGGCAAGCGGAAGAGAACGAGTTGCACCGGAAGCGATGGAAGCTCGGAAAACAACGGAGAAGAGGAAGAGTATGAGGAGGAAGAACGTAAAGTTCATCGGAGTCCGAATCCTCCTCCAAAGCAAACGTTGCCATCATCTTCTATGTCGATTCGTCACCGGAGGACTGTTGCTCCGGCCAGAGTAGCAGCAAAGTCGTCGCCGGCTAATGAGATTGTCGGCTTTCATATCCCAAAAAAGGCTCGCTCAGGTGGGGAATACTGGATTAACCATAGAACACTGATATTCTTTTTAATATCACAAATGGCCATTGGAAATTCATCGTTTTCTTCTCTAACAAATTCAGTGAAAAGGACATATGAGTATTGTAATTCGGGAACGGGACAATTTGGCGATGAGAGAAACCATCGGAGACTTTCGCCCTTGTCGACGAGTCGCTGTGTGGATGGCGGGGCAAAGGTCGGTAGCTGTCTCTTTATGGTTTATGGCATATAGTTGTCTCAACATGAATTCAATGAATTACTGATTTTTCCATTTTAATTTTCAGAAACTACTTGACCCCAAGACTCGGCATCAAATGATACTTCCCAACTCTTCTTCGTTAATTCAAGACGAATTAGAGGTTGCCGAGGCTCTGTTCGATCTGATGAAGCAATCTCGTTCTCCGTCTCAGTCTCAATCTCTGTCGCCGTCGCAGGGCTCTATGAAACGAAGTGATTACTCGAGTGAAAAGATCTGTTCAAGTAGCTCAATACCCTCCCAGACTTCAGATTCACCTCAAGAAGAAGGTCAGAATGAAAAATCATTTGTTTGTTTTGCAGAATTTACGGCATTTCAGTTACTTTCTTTGTATTTCCAAACGCTGTTTCTGATGTGTTTGGCAATGTGATTTTTATCTTAGTAATGTTTTTGTTCTGATTTCTGCCCTAATTGATGTGAACCCAGGCTCTAATAAGAAAGATGCGGTGTCCGAACAAAATGGTTCAATAGCTGAAATGAACACACAGGAGCAGTCGATCTCAATGGAAGTTGAGAGGATAGTGGGTTACTCGCGGGAACCAAAGGACGAAGAAACTAGTAAGAAGGAGAATGATTCAATTGATCTAACCAAGGAATTACTGGCTGGAGGAAGGGCTGAGACAGAGGAATTGGTGTCTGCAAAAGTGGAGGAATCTCAATCATGTGATAAAATAGGTGTTGATAATCTTTCAGATTCGGCAAAAGTGTGAGCATCTTGGAATTTTCCTTTGCTGTGTCCTTACTTTTCTTTGGTGCCATCTTTTTAGATATGTAATTCTTATCTTTTTGTTTCAGTGATACAACTTTCATGGTAGTTGACACAAACCAAAAAAACAAGTCTGAGATTGTTCTAATGGTAGGTAGTTACCAGCAAAAGTGGTTCTGTATTTTGGTAATTGTTGTTTCAAGTTTATATTGTTGCCCTGGTAGGGGAGGTGTAGGAGCTACTGCTTAATCTTTGAAGAATAGCACTTTTTTCATTTCAGTTTAACTGAGATCTCATCTTGTTACAGGAAGGTGTAGTTATGCAAGAGGATGAACAGAAGGTGGTTGGAACTGAAAGGGGGGAGCAGAAACTTGGCAAAATATTTCTAAAAGAGGAATTATGTAAAGAGCACCAAGTACAAAAGGAGCAAAATCAATGTCGAAATGCTATTCATAAGGAGAACAAAATTGGTAATTTAGCAGTTCATGTCGTTCTCTGAGTAGAATAGTATTGTTTCTCCCTTATGAAGTCAAGCAAATGGTTTGAAATTTTTGTTATATGCACAGATCAACCTAGCTTATTCGCGTTGCCAGTTGCTATGGTGGGCAGGCCTGGTGTATTTCCTTACCCAGGGTATGAGCTCCTTACTCAAGAATCCTCATTTTCCCTTAACTGATATTGGCCCATTCCATAGCGGTGTCATTTTGTCTGCAGATACACGCCTGCTTTGCAGACAGTTTTGCCAATTGATCCTTCTAGATCTACCAGGTCTTCAAATGCAGTGAAGGTTATCTCTTGTTTCAATCTCACTTCTCATCTATTCAGTCTGCCTCATATTGTTGTTGTCTTTTTCTCGTCAAATCTTAGTTTCTTGAGTTAACAATATTTATGGACATGTGACTGAACATTATGTAAAAATATGCAGTCTCCCCCATTTCTACTCTCACCAACTCGGCCAAAGAAATGTGTAACCCATCAATATATTGCTTTGAATATTAAACATCACCAGCACCTTGTTAAGAACTCCAAGTGGTGTGCACCAGCCGGTCCTGATAAAATTGGGGCAAAGCTGCAAAATCATAGTCCCATGCCATCATCACATCCCTTGCTACTAGGAGACGCTTGTCGAGGGCAGACGTTGAACACTATACCAATTCTTGGAGGAAAAGATCAAACCTCAGGAATTACCAACATTGGGGATTCATCAAAGGATAAACAACTTATGCTTCAACATCCTCTACTGCTACTCTCTGGTAGTAATTCACTGGTATGTCAATATTGGATTCTCTAGGTAATTTGTTAAATGGGTTTCAACATAAAAAATTGAAGTATTTATCTGCTGTATTTATTCTGAACAGCATGGGCCAGACTTGATGTTCCCTCTTGGACAGCATCGAACAATGGTAGGGTCATCTGTTAATCAGTCAGGACCTCCCAAACCAGCTAAAGCAATGGGAAAAACTTCTTTACAGTGTAACTCAGCTGTGAGGGGGGAAACTGCATTTAACTCTTCGTCAATGCCAGCTGATGCTACAACAATAAGCTTTAAAGGTATAAATTTACATGCAAGTAAAGCTCCTCCTCAGATGGTGGCAATGGTACAAAACAACGGCTATCCATTTTCTATGATCTCAAATAATGTTGAAATGCTTTCACCATTTCTGTCCTCCGCTATCCCAAATGTTCCTGGTCCTGGCTATTCACCAACTTTCCAGACTTTCAAAGCTCATCAACAACCAGTTTCCCACAATGCTAGCACATCGACTGGTTCATTATCTCATAAACAACTGCCCAGTCATCAACAAAAAGACCCTCACTCCAGCAGAAATAGTTATCTTATGTCAGCTACCACACACTCACAGCAACCACCATCCCATCCTCCTACAAAGATGGGGGCAGATATAAGTACCCAAACTAGTGCATTGATATCTAAGCACACGTTTCACAGACAAAAACCGTATAATGGTCAGCATTTGTCAAACCCTGTCCAACCAATAAATTTTGCTTTGATGCCTCCTGGGATATTGGGTACTGGTGGCAAAATCATATCTCAGCAGCAGCAGGGTCTTAAAGTCGGTGAAGAGTTCATCCCTCAAACATTTGCTGGGTCAGTTGGTTCAACAACCTCTGCTACTCCCGCACTTAACTTATCTTCTGTTGCACAGAACCCTTCAATCCTCCATGCTCTCCCTGATATGTCCCAGCTATCAGTTTTCATCTGCCATCCAAATGGCACTGCTTAACAACTTTCAAAATTCTGGAGGAAAGAATGTGACCACTCTGACCCCAACATCAGCAATAGTAAAAAAAGGTATCTTGAGCACCCCCCCCTACTTTCTAAATCAATATCTGCACTGTAACAGGACCTATTGCTTTTTATAGTTAAGCCAAGCCCTTAGTGTTGTGTTTATTCCAATGCCTTTTTGCAGGAACCCAATCTCTGTCCCGTTATGCTACGATGCCCGGGCAGAAAGTGCCACAGTTTAAGCTACCTACCAGGTGCAGATCTCAAGTTAATGTTGAAACCTCATTTCCTCTCGGAAAGGACCTTCCTCCAACACCTCCAGTAGCCAACAAAGACATACATACCAACAGATGGAGACACTTGTGGAGATGAACCAGCTCAGAAATCCACCTATGCTATGCTTGTGGCAGTAATGCTTTGAAAACTCTGTTCTTCAAGCTTAGCTTCCCCCTCCCTCCATTGTTGTCCAAAACAAACTTTCTTCTGGAAGGTTACCTGGGTGGGTTCTACTGCAAGGAATGGAATGGTGAATGAAGCAGGCAGGCAGCTTGGATAGTGACAAAGGATAGGATAGGATTGGGGGGAGGTGAGAGGCCATTGCCATTGGCGCAAGTAGTGTCTCAGTATTAAAATGTATCGAGGAGGCAATGGGATGTGTGTATATCTATACATAATATTTGTTACTCCATCCACTGTTGTATATCATAGTAGTACAAGTTCCTTCCTGTTTCTTCCCTTCTTCTGCATCCTGAACTCAATATTCCTCCTACTCATAAACTCAATATTCAACTGACAATTTTAAAATACACTCCACTATACAACCAACCAAATTACAACTTACAAGTTGTGTTAGATTTTCTAGCAGTCTAACAATCCAGGTTCTTGTGATAATAATCTATGCAGTCTAACAATCCAGGTTATTGTGATAATAATCTATACAAAGTAGCTAAAACCCAACTTAATAATGTAATTTACACATAATACAACAAACCAGGTGCTGATGAACAACATATGCATCTCGAAAGATCAAAAGCAGAGTACCAACTAATTTGCATTACCAAGTAAAAAAGAAATAGAAATGTGTTGGGAATACTAACTTTTCTAGTGAGGTGATCTAGATTAACGGGTAAGAAACGGAGAAAATAAGACATAATTTGTATTAGCCATATTTTAAACAACTATAGTACACAATAACATATAATAATACATAACTAAACATGAACAATGATATACTTTATCAAATTTCTAGTGTCAATAGAAAAATTCAATTGCCATTTAAGTTTTTTTTTTTTTTTTTTTTTTTTTTTTAAATTTTTATTTTTATTATAGGTTGGTGTATAACTAATTAGTATTGTACAAATTGAGAGTTGGGGGCTAAATATAGAATACCAACAAACTTATGGACTAAAACGAAATTACTAATCTAAACTTTTAATCGGGTATTCGGGTGGGCAAGATATTTAACCCGCCAACCCGCGCAAAGTCATTCATATCGAATCCTTCATCCACTACAGCATCTTCTCTGATCTTTTGTCTGAGTTTCGATTGAAGTTTGGGCTTTTCGTCGGCACCGGAGAGGAGAGAAACCCTAATCATGGATATCCTCAAACAGGAGCTGGAAAAGAGGCGGAACAGCCTAAGAGAAGACGTCGGAGGTAAGCGGGTCTTCAAACGCTCCGAGATCGAGCAGAAACGCCTTCAGCGGCTTCACGAGGAGGAGAAACGCGAAGCCGAAGCCAAAGCTCTCCGTAAGAAGCAATCGGAGCAGCAAAACAACTCCGGCGCCGACTCCTCTTCCAATCCTAACTCCAACTCCGATAATCTCAGCAAATCCAACGCCGAATTCAACGCCTCGTCTTCCAAACCCCAAACCCTAACTGACGAACAGAAGATCGACTTGCTCAATCTTTCGAGGCAGGAAGTTATTCGCCGACTCCGCTTCCTGAAACAGCCTGTCACTCTGTTCGGCGAAGACGATGAGGCGAGGCTTGATAGATTGAAGTATGTGTTGAAAGCGGGGCTTTTCGAAGTCGACGACAGCGATATGACGGAGGGGCAAACGAATGATTTCCTGCGTGATATTGTGGAGTTGAAGAAACGACAGAAGTCGGGGATTTTGAGTGAAAGGAAACGGAAGGCCACGGAGGATGCTGAGGATAAAGAGGGAGGAGGCGGTGATGATGATTTGAGTGGGGATGGGGGCTCGTCAGGAGTGGATTACGATAAGGATTTGAAGAGGATGAAGACGAATTTTGAGGAGCTTTGTGATGAGGATAAGATTCTGGTATTCTTTAAGAGGTTACTGAATGAGTGGAACCAAGAGCTTGATGAGATGACCGAGACCGAAAAGAGGACGGCCAAGGGGAAATCTATGGTTGCCACATTCAAGCAGTGTGCAAGGTACTTGAATCCTCTATTCAAGTTCTGCAGGAAGAAGGTTAGTATACTATTTTCTTGAATACTTGCTTAACATGCCTCTTTTTTTTTCTTTTTTTTTTTTTCTTTTTTTTTTTTCTATGATTTTGTACATCAATTTTAAGCATGCATGACCATAAAAGTTTAGAGCTTTTGTATGATTCTGTAGACACATGACTAGAAATGATTAGACTTTTCTGTTGGTGGTGTAATGTTGTCAAATTAACAGAGGCATTTGTTTGTTGAAATGAAGATTTCATGTGTATTATCAAGTATTTAATGTGAATTAGGGAGATTTGTTATGATAGTGTTGTGTAGGGCTGCATATTCCTCTAAGTAGGCACTACCTGTTTTTTGAATAAGCCTTCTTTAAGATCATCTCATAGAAGTGTAATTTTTATTTTTATTTTTTAATGTAATACGTAGTACTTTTTATAGGTTCATCTGTCTGGCACAAGACCTACTCAATCTTTTTAGATTTCTTTATGTTCTATGTAAGCTATGGGTGGGAGTGGAATTCTGTTCAATTGTTGCTTTCAATCTCGACCAAGAATCAAAGCATTGCCTTGCCATAGTTTGTATATTTGTTAAAGGGCTATAATCTTTTAAATGGTAGCCAAAAATGTAATTCAGCTAGTGAAGTTGTTTATTTTTCTTTTTTTTTTGGGTGATATTGGTATCTTTTACTCTGTATTAAGGAAGAAATTATTGTAGTGATATAGCCTCGACTGTCCTCGTATGTTGCACCTGATCTTTATGCTCTCACTTTTTCGCTTAACTGTCCTCACCTTCAAAGCTTTTATGATTGACCTGCATTTTCCTTCGTCGTGTTACATATTCTGCTTCACGAACAGATGAATGGCTTTCACTTTTCTTTCATCGTTCATCTTTGTAGTTCTTGTTAAAGTTATGGGGATTGAGCTCAAATTTATGCTGTTAGACTACAACTTTCTTGCAAAGTTATACAGAGAATTATTGCTACTGCACAGTGTTGCTTATGTTGATCTTGCTATCTGTGTTGTATAGGTACTGCCTGATGATATTCGACAAGCGTTACTTTTGATGGTTCAGTGCTGCATAGAGCGAGATTATCTAGCCGCCATGGATCACTACATCAAACTCGCCATCGGTAATGCCCCTTGGCCTATTGGTGTTACTATGGTTGGTATCCACGAACGTTCAGCCCGTGAGAAGATCTACACCAACAGCGTTGCACACATCATGAATGACGAGACAACTCGTAAGTATTTGCAGTCAGTCAAGCGATTGATGACATTCTGTCAACGCCGCTACCCCACTGCCCCATCAAAGGCCGTGGAGTTCAACAGCCTCGCCAATGGCAGCGATTTGCAGTCACTTCTTGCAGAAGAAAAGTCTTCAGGGGGATCTCAATCCTCGGAGGAAAAGCATCGCATAATGCCTGCCTAAATGATAAACATCTTCTCTGCAACTTAGCAGTCATTTTGTTGTATACTACTAATCAACTACTGAACATTCTGCTTTCAAAAAAAAAGAAGAAAAAACTACTGAACATTCTGCTTTATCTGTAATTAACGTTGGTTTAAGTGTACTTTGGTTATTGTCTCCTCCGATGAAATCCTGAATTGTTCTCTCTTTTACTAAAATTAAATGACCAGAATCCTTCGTTGTTTTTACACATTTATGATTCTCTGTTGACAAACACTCATTGATGCTGTTTGGTTAACATTCACATGACTTGCTTTAAAAGTGCGAATTTTTGTTTGTTTGCTTAAATACAATTTTCTTTTTTACAAGGAAAAATGATCAAATAAGCCTTTAAACTTTGTCTAAAGTCGGATAAATGACTTGCTGACTTGCTATTACAAACGACGAGTCAGTTGCCTTTTTCGGTGAAAATTGACCAACTGATCACCTTTTCTCATTTCCCAATGCCTAGGCGACCAACTGATCATCGCTGTTGCCGGCCGATAGATTGTCGTGTCGGAGATGGATAAAATTAATACTGAAATCTAATGATTTGTCGGAGATGGATAAAATTAATACTGAAATCTAATGATTTGTGGGAGATGGATAAAATTAATACTGAAACTCTAATGATTTGTACTAACAGGCAGTTTGTAATTACATTTTTTAAAAATTTAGAAGATTGCCAATGACCTTGTGGTCAAGTAGCATCAAACCCTTCCCTTTATACGGGAGGTGGTGGGTTTGAGCCTCAGTTCTCCTTTAATAGGAAAAACATTTATAATTACATTTTTTAAAAAATTTAGAAGATTAATTGACTTTTTATAGATGCTTATTTTACCTTTTTCTCCTTCTGGAAAAACCATTTTCCAATTTTACAAGACGAAGCCCTACCCTGATTACCTAATCCCTTCTCGCCTTCTCCAATCTCCAAACACCAATCCTCACGCCCTCGCTCAGTCGCTCCTCAGTCCTCACATCCTCAAACGGTCAGACCTCACTTCAGCGACTCAGCGGCGACCGTACGGGACTCAGGCACTCAGCTGTTGCAACTCACCTCAGCACCTCAGCACCTCAGCGGACCTCACCTCAGCTCTCTGCCCTAACTCCTCAGCTCAAGGTAAACTTTTTACATATTAAAACTAAATTTGTGTTTGAAAATTTTAAATTTTCTTTAATTGTTCATCATTATTTCATGTAAATTTTGGAGAAAGAACCAAAGGAGTTACTGTATTTCTATCATTGTGTTTGAGAAAATTAATTATGTACTATGCAAATGTTGGAAATTATGGAGTGTGTAATTATGAGCTAATTGTATGTTTTAAGTGTTTAACCAGTACAATTGTATAAACAATTTTGAGCCTGGACAGTGGAAACCAGTGATATTTGTATGTTTAAGTGTTTAACCAGAGCTCTGGTCTAACGGAAAGATATGCTGTCTGGTGGGCAAATATATAAATACATACTTATAGTTGGGCAATTGCTGTCTTAAGGTGTTCTATCAGGGGAAGACTGGATTTCCTTATCCAGAAAAGTAAAAACAGGAAATGAGAATTCTTGTTTTACAAACTAATGATGGTTAAAATTTCTTCTACATCATTTTGCCTTCTTTACTACAACTACTGGAATCCTGTATCATAGTTCAGATCTGCCTTTTGTCCACCCAATTTTGAGAGTCTGGGTTTAATTTTAGCCTTGTGGAAAATGGACAGGTTTTTGGCTCCATAATTTTATGTAATCAAGGCTAGTTGTAGAATTACTAACTTTAGTCCATTGCTTTCCTGTGCAATATTATTATTCACATACCCTACTTACTTCCAATGTGAAACAAATCTTGTTTATCCAACATTCCAACATCAATCTGTACAAGTAAATTTATATTGGATAATTTGATATACTTGTGAAAGTGAATTTATGTATATTGATATATTTGTTATATTATTTTATTTGTTTGTTTGTATAGATGGTTAAAAATCATGTATGTGTAACTGTTATAAATGTTGTTATATTCTAAACTAAACAATTAAAATGTTTAATTATACAATTTTGCTCATTTTCCGAAAACTGAACCAAACACACCAAAACAGTTTTCTTTAATGCAACCAAATACTGGAAATGAAAAATGTTTTATGAAAAATGACTCATTTTTCAGCAAATATTCCAGAAATCATTATCCTGATTTCCGAACACATCCTAACTGTGATGTAACAAAAATTTAATTGCAGGGAGGTTTTATTTCCTGACTATATAAAGCCATAAAACGACGGTGGTGGGACAGTGAATGCAATGGCAAGCAGCAATAGCAACCAGGAGAAGCCACCATACCGTCCATATCGACAGAAGAAAGTTCTTACGGCGCACACACGAGCCGTCTCCTGTGTGAAGTTCTCCAACAATGGCAAACTCTTCGCCTCTGCCTCCTTGGACAAAACATTGATCGTCTGGTCAACCGAAACCCTAAGTAAGGTCTCCCAACTCGACGGCCACTCCGAAGGAGTCTCCGACCTGGCCTGGTCATCTGATTCCACCTACGTCTGCTCTGCCTCCGATGACCGCACCCTCCGCATCTGGGTTGCGCGTGACGGCGAGTGCGTCAAGACCCTCCGTGGGCACACCAACTTTGTCTTCTGCGTTAATTTTAACTCCCAGTCCAACCTCATCGTCTCCGGCTCCTTCGATGAGACTATTCGCGTCTGGGATGTGAAGACCGGCAAGTCCATGCACGTGATCCGGGCCCACTCCATGCCCGTCACCTCTGTCCAATTCAACAGGGATGGATCTCTCATTGTTTCCACCAGCCACGATGGCTCTTGTAAGATATGGGACGCCGCCTCTGGTGCCTGCTTGAAAACCCTTATCGATGATAAGGTCCCAGCCGTTTCGTTCGCCAAATTCTCCCCCAATGGCAAATACATACTCGTCGCCACTCTCGATAACACTCTTGTAAGTTATATCACTTTTTATATGAATCTAGCTTACAAAATAACACCAGCTGACCGGCTCAAACTAAGAATACCAATTGCGACCCTAGCTAGGGTTATCCACATCACTTTGATTATACTTGTAATGAAATCATTGAACAATCAGTTCAGTTGTGAGCTCAGGAGTGATTTTTCATCTTTATCTTTACATATATCTGCTAAAATTATGCATTCTGATACCTTGGCCTTTCCCTAGTTGATAATCTAATCTCATGAATGAATTTTAATATGAAAGTGTCTTGTTTGTGTTTTCTTGTTAAAGAGACTCTGGAACTACATTGATGGCAAAATATTGAAGGTATATGCCGGCCATAAGAACAGTGCGTATTGCATTACAGCAACATTTTCAGTTACAAATGGGAAGTATATCGTCTGTGGCTCTGAAGATCATTGCGTGTGGATATGGGATCTGCAAGGAAAGAATCCTCTCCAGCAGCTAGAGGGGCACACTGATACTGTCATCTCTGTCAGTTGTCATCCTGAGGAGAACATGATTGTCTCTGCAGGACTGCATAATGATAGAGCCGTGAGGGTGTGGGTTCAAGATTAAACAATGTTCTGCAACTCTTCCTGGTTAGTTACTTCTAGTCTAGTTAATTAAGGCACAGACTTTTACTGCAGCTCAACTTTTCAATGCATAATACTCTTTCGAATTGTGCTCCCGTGCTTGAAGCACTGAATGCTAGGGAAATACTGCAGTTACCAATATCTCGAACTAGTTTAGCCATTGTTAATCCTTCCAATAATTTTCTGGATTCATAGCATGTTTCTATTCTATAAGTAGTCATGCTCTCTCTGTTACTGGTTTCTATAGTTGAATCTTTGATGTGGCCTTCTAAAGCATATATGAAGGTTGGGCAGTAAAAGCACAAAATCAACATGGTTTTTGTACCAAGTAGTCAATCTAGCCTAATCTTGCTAAGATATCAGTTGTGCATATAATATAATATTCTAGTTTTGATAGACAGTGCTTTAATAACACGGCTTTAAATTGTTTCATGAACTCACTTGGACATTTGCATGCACTCCGAAGACTAAACCTTGTGTGCATCTATGTTTTGCATATAGTCCACTCAGGTGATAAGAAATTATCTACTATTTTGCAGATATTGCCTCTGGGAAAGTACCATAACAAAGAAATGTCTTGATAATCTCTGTCTAAAGAAAGATCTCCACAACAATATATCCAGATTGGACTGTCGAAATGGCAGTCCTTGAATCTGACAAGCTCTCTCAGAATTACGATATCTGTATTGATAAACTGTCGGTTTTTGGCCTTCTGTTAGAGTTTAATTTTCTGTTGATTCGTAGGAATCTTCAGAACTTTGTACAGGCAATGCTTGAATGTAAGACAATCTTACACTAGATTTACTCAAAAATTTTCATTTGTTAGACCATGAAATGTAATAGAGAAGGGTGTATCGTGTCTACCTTAGGGTAGGAGTACAGGAAGATGTACCACCATGCAGATATTAGTCAATATTACTAATATGTCCATGCAGCTTGCAATTACTAATATTAGTGTTTTAAACCTAATACAATTCTTTTTTTTAGTACACTTTGGTATAATATGATATCTCGAAATATATGGTATAATATAATATCTCGAGATATATTTTCTAATAGTGACTGCTGATTTTTTTTTTCATCACTTTACTAAAACGGCGGTGGCGGGACAGAGAATGCGATGGCGAGCGGCGGCAATAGCAACCAGGAGGAGCCACCACCATACCGTCCATATCGGCAGAAGAAAGTGCTTACGTCGCATACACGCGCCGTCTCTTGTGTGAAGTTCTCCAACAATGGCGACCACTTCGCCTCCGCCTCCTTGGACAAAACGCTGATCGTCTGGTCAACCGAAACCCTAAGTAAGGTCTCCCAACTCGACGGCCACTCGGACGGAGTCTCCGACCTGGCCTGGTCATCCGATTCCACCTACATCTGCTCCGCCTCCGATGACCGCACCCTCCGCATTTGGGTTGCGCGCAACGGCGATTGCGTCAAAACGCTCCGCGGCCACACAAACTTCGTCTTCTGCGTCAATTTTAACCCTCAGTCCAACCTCATCGTCTCCGGCTCTTTCGACGAGACTGTTCGCGTCTGGGATGTGCAGACCGGCAAGTCCGTGCACGTGATCCGGGCCCACTCCATGCCTGTCACCTCCGTCAATTTCAACCGGGACGGATCTCTCATTGTTTCCACCAGCCACGACGGCTCGTGTAAGATATGGGACGCCGCCTCTGGCGCCTGCTTGAAAACCCTAATTGATGATAAGGTCCCGGCCGTTTCATTCGCCAAATTCTCCCCCAATGGCAAATACGTACTCGTCGCCACTCTCGATAACACTCTTGTAAGTTATATCACTTTTTATACATTTTGATCGAATTAAACTTGTTTTCGGTATCTAATCACTCAGGAGAAGCTTCATAGATCACCATTTCTTTTACTTTTTGAGTGATGAGGAAATCCAATGTCACTAGTTTACTGAGAAAATCCTGCATTGTGATCCTCCATAATGCACTAATTCTGCTTTGTGATTCTAATTGACAAAAAGTTTTGTGACTCTAGCTTACAAAATACCATAAAGAGGTAACTAGCCTAGTTTCACCAGCTGACCAGCTCAAATCAAGAATACCAATTGCGACCAACTTGGTTAGAGTTATCCACATCTCTTTGATTATACTTGTAATGAAATCATTGAACTATCACATGGCTTGGTTGGGAGGAAGGAAAAGAATTGTAATTCCATGAGAAAAAATAAAGTAAGAATTCAGATTACATTGTTTCGTCGGAATGAATAGAATTATTAGGAATGAGAAGGGAAGAAATGATATAAAGATTAAAATGATGTTGTGGTGTAATAATAATAATAATAATAATAATTATTATTATTATTATTATTATTATTGAGGACAAATATGTCAATTTCTCATTTTTCTTCTTTCCTTGCAATTCCCTCCAACCAAACAATGTAATTTAGGACTTCAACGAATTTCAATTCAATTGCAACGAAATTACATTCAACCAAACAGCCTATCAGTTCAGTTGTGATCGCAGGAGTGATTTTCATCTTTATCTTTACATGTATCTGTTAAAATTATGCATTCTGATACCACCTTGGCCTTTCTCTAGTTGATAATCTAATCTCATGAATGAATTGTAATATGAAAGTGTCTTGTTTGTGTTTTCTTGTTAAAGAGACTCAGGAACTACATTGATGACAAAATATTGAGGGTATATGCCGGCCATAAGAACAGTGTGTATTGCATTGCAGCAACATTTTCAGTTACAAATGGGAAGTATATCGTCTGTGGCTCTGAAGATCATTGCGTGTGGATATGGGATCTGCAAGGAAAGAATCCTCTCCAGCAGCTAGAGGGGCACACTGATACCGTCATCTCTGTCAGTTGTCACCATAAACAGAACATGATTGTCTCTGCAGGGCTGCATAATGATAGAACTGTGAGGGTGTGGGTTCAAGATTAAACAATGTTCTGCAACTCTTCCTGGTTAGTTACTTCTAGTCTACTTAAGGCACAGATTTTTGCTGCAGTTCAAAATTTCGATGCATAATACTCTCCGAATTATATTCTGTGCTTGAAGGAATACATGGTTTATTCTTGGTCGTTTTTCCCTCCATGCACTTAATGCAAGGGAAATACTGCAGTTACCAATGTCTCGAACTAATTTAGCCATTGTTAATCCTTCCAATAACTTTCTGGTTTCATAGCATGTTTCTATTCTCTCTAAGTAGTGACACCATCTCTGTTACTGGTTTCCATAGTTGAATCTCTCATGCGGCCTTTTAAACAGTGTTGTAAAACTCGGCCTAGGCGGCCGAGGCAAAACTGCTGTTAGGGGGAGTAAATTTGGTTTTTCTGCTCAAAACGACATTGTTCTGAGCAGGAAAATACCAAATTCCCAATTTTTATTAAAATCAACCCTAGCCCCAATTCTAAAGTCTGACAAAGCTCTCTCAGAATTACGATATATATAGTGTTGATAAACTGTCTGTTTTTAACCATCTGTTAGAGTTTAATTTCCCGTCGATTGTTCAGAACTTTGTACAGCCAATGTTTGAAAGAAAAAAATCATTACTTTCTGTCATGATATGTCACCTCTCCACTTTCCTATTGATTAGTACTTACAGAACTTGATGACATTCTTTTTCCCTTGTGCTGCAACAACTGGGAGGTCACTGACTCTTCTCCTCTCCATATGTATCTTCAAGGCCATTTGTTACTCTCTCTCGTCGCTCGGCGATCATCTCTGCATAAGCCTGGAGGAGACAAACGTGAAGACGGTATCACACAAGATTGATTTACTCAACACTCTTTTCGTTTGTTAGGTCATAAAAATGTAAAAGTGAAGGGTATATTGTGTGTACCTTAGGGTAGGAGTAGAGGAAGATGTACCACCATGCAGATATTAAAGCCACAACCACTGCAGTGAGAGCAAGAGAGTGCAAAATCAGCCAGCTTGCTGCAATTGCTAGTATACCAGTCAATGCTATTGTCCATGGCTGACACCTATCATAACAAAGACAATACATTCTTCACATTCATTATTACTAATATGAACATTCAGCTTGCAATTGCTATTGTTTTAAACCTAATAAATTCTATCTTGTTTTTAATGAGCAAGTTTAAAAAGTTAATGTTGAACAATACTCTTGGAATAGTTGCTCGAATAGGGTCAATCAAGACTTAATACGAGTAATCTAACTCGCAAAATGCAGATAACAATTTATAATGGGCCCGGGCCTTCATTGACAGCAAATTATACCATGGACAAAGGTCTAACGACTATCATTCAAAAATAACTTTCAAATTTTGTATTTTTAGTTGACACATTTTGTACATGCATTTGATAGTTTCCACTTGCAAAAATCGGTCTAGGCGCTAGGCGCTCCTAGACTGTGGTGATTTTCTTTCTAGGCGGCCGCCTAGCGCCTAATTTGGCCGACTCGGCCGCCTAGTGCCTAACTCGACTGAGTTAACTCGTCCATTTAGATCGAGTTAACCAAGTTAATCCGGTTGTTATATAGGCGCCCGTCTAGGTTCTCTAAGCGCTAGGCGCTCCTCTACCGCCTGCCTAGCATTAGACGCTCCTCTACCGCCCACCTAGCGCTAGGCGTTTACTATAACCATGACTATTTCTATACTTGTAGGTATCATATTATGTGTCCGATGTTAACTGTATGTACACATAATTTCTGTACTAGGTTCACAATGTAATATGAATTCTGGTTTATGGTATAACAATTGGTTTGACTCGGACAGAGGCTCAACTGAATTAAATATATATCCTAAGATGTGAATATGAGTGTAGGTCCATCAAAACTCAATTAAACTAATCTACCATATGGAATGCTAGTAAATTGGGCAACTGAAACTCAATTGAACTAATCTACCCGTAGAATGCTAGTAAATTAGGGCTTAGGAGAGTTGCCCACTAAATGAAGCATGACTGAACCAGTGAAAATCAACTATCTTTCCCCAAAAAGAATTGACGTGAAAGATAAGTGGAGTGTAAAATTTTGGTACCATGAGGGCTTGGTGTCCCAAACGGAGTCATATTCTAAGGAGAGATTGTTGAGATAGGCATCCATGTCCTTGACGGCGCCGTTTTCGTCGAAGAATGCGGGCTCTCTTAGGTCATTTTGCTTGCTTCTGCAACTCCAACTGGCGATTGGTTTGCTGCGGGAGTCGTTCGTAATTAAGGCAAGTGTTGGGGCGAAAGCAGAAATACTGGAGAGTTGGTGCCCCTGAAAGCAAAGATTCTGCGGCGGCGATGGATGGAATGGCGGGAGAGGGAAGAAGGAAAGGCTGTGAGATACTCCGACTAACGCCATCTTTGTTTTGTTGCAGAGCCCTAACTTTCTGGACTACTTTTGAAGCACCCTTGCAATTGCTTTCACCATTGCAATTACTTCTATGCCCTCCATTTTTTTTTTTTTTTCTGAAATGACGAGAAAAATTTACAGATATTATTGTGCAGTAAAATATACTAATTATATGAGATCGTCTCACGGATCTCAATTCGTGAGACTGATCGGTCTTTGTTTAATATGTCAAATTTTTAATTAATGAATCGGATGTTTGACCTCATTAATCAAAATCTGAAAATGTTGTCACAAAGTTTTTATAAAAATATCTAGATTGAATTTCTTTGGACCCATCAGTCCCTAAGATGGGAAAAGAAGTGATGTGAAATATCTTATTGTTAATTTTAAAATTTTTAAATAATATGTACTTCGTAAGTAATCAATTAAGACCGATTAATCAACACCGACAAATAAATAAATTTCGAAAAATAATTTACAAATTTAAAATTAATTTATACTGGTTTTAAGAATAGTTTAATCACAATATATATACTATACATTTAAAATCTATGTGAACCAATTAATCAACATGGACAAACAAATACGGAGTAATATACAAAATGATTTAGTACAAATAATATACAAAATGATTAAGTACAAATAATATCCTCAACTTTCGCAATACCATCACCAACTCTAATACGGAGTTCTTTTTTAATTTTTATCTTTTTACAGTGAAAAACTGACGAGATATAACTAAAAAAAATCACCATACAATATTTTAATCTTTCCAAACATACAATAACAAAGAAAAGCCCTGTGGTTTACTAGGTTGAGAATGTTGAAGGTCTGAGCAGTTGAACGCAAGTTGGCTGTTCCAAAGTTTGTCGGAAGAGGAACAGCTACTTGTCTGGAACAAGAAAACACCATTTGCTGCAGCAGTGTTACCAAACAGCCAATCATGGACATCCCACAAAACTTGGACCAGATTTCCATCCACCAAGATGGTGTGATTGCCTCTGAACTTCCACCGGAGTTGCCTCACCTGCATCACCGGCTGGCCGTCGACGCGGATCACGAGGCACGGGTCGCTGGTCCCGTGGGCGCTGTCGCATTCTATCGAGATATCGTGCAGCGCCCCCTTGTCGGATAACTGCGCCTTTGCGGCGTACAGTTTTTTCCCGGAAATGTGCTCTCGCTTGGCGAGGAAAGTCGTGGTGCAGGCTGCGGGGATTGTGACTGATGCGTCGATCTTCTTGTAGGCGAGCTTCTGCAGATCCCCGATGAGGAGGATGAGTTCTTGGTTTAGCGTGATGGCGAGGTAGAACCCCTCCAATGGCTCGGGGCTAGAGCCGAACTTCGCGTTGGAGAAATCCCAGTAAACCTCAATCATGCTTGAACTTGAACCCAGTTCCGCATTCTTGGACCCTTTTCTCTTCGAGAACAGCCATGGCTTGATGTCCACCTTGCACAGGGATTCGCCCGTTGGATTTTCAACCCCGACGAGCAAACCTTGACCCATCAGATTCTTCGTCCATGTAACAGTGATGAAGCGTGAAACACCTCGGAGTTCACAGAGATACACACACGTTACGAGATTCTGAGCAGCTCTGCCACTACTACTACCTGATGACGAAGAATCTACAACCTGAACACCGCTTTCACCAAAACAAGAAGGGAAGTCCCTCATCGATCAACTCTAATCAAAATTCCGATGAAGATAACGAATGAGATGAAGATGAAGATGAATAAGAACACGAGAAGAAAAGAATAAAAAGAGAAAAGTGAACAATCTTTGACAGATAAAAGTAACAAGGAAGCATGAAGCTAGTCAGTTTAAATCAAATTTCAAGCACATGAAAAACGGAAGAGGATAAGCACGTATAGCTACTTCAGAGCAAGACAAAGTGTCTTCAGTCAATAAAACAGCAATTATGCATTTACTCCAACTGCCCATTATTCAACGTTTCACACCTCTTCCATCCTTTCACTCTCATATTTTAACCCCCCCCCCCCCTCCCCCAGGACCCCCACAAAACCCGCTCCTCTATCATTCACGGTGAAAATCCATAACTGTTATTTCCGGTGGATTTTCACTGCTAATTTACTAGAAATGGATTAACTAGTGCTGGGCAAGTTCATCTGGGGACTAAGAAAACGACTTGTGCACTGGGCAGTTGAGAAGATAGCCACAATTAAGGCATTAAGGACTAATACCTACCTTCAAGACAAATCATCGGCATCCCATTATCTCTTAAGTCTTCATACATTCTAAAAATTCGCATTACTAAAGACTAAATAAAGTGTCCCTCACTTTAAATGTAAGACCCTCACATTTATTGTCGAATGGTCCATGGCAGGATGATCCATCAGTGGCATGCCAAGCTGTCAAGAAATAATAAATGGCCATAACTTGTAACACACATCATATTACATCACTGATAACTAAATCCCAAAGGTTCCGTCTCATGAAAACTATAGCACTCAAGCATAAACGGGCTATGTCACCAGATCCAAAGATTAAAAGGAAAAAAGGGGCAGAATCACTGGAAAGATGACAAATTCAAGAAAAGGAAATAATGGACTATGGCATATAATGCTTCGAAATAGAGTTAAGGCAGCAAAAGGGAATGATTGTCTTTCCTGTCTGGTGTACAACTAACAACCACTGTACCTTAACCTTCTAGTTATATAGTTAGCAACCACAGCCAAACTTTGGTTATGTCTTGCTCATTTATGTCAAAAGTTTTAAAGTTCAGAAACATTTTTCGGGTCTCACCTGCCATGTGCTTGAGATGACTACTCCTATTTTTGGCCTAAAGTTACAGGTACAATACATGAGATGTGTGCTTGTGTAGCACAACAAGCCATGTGATGCAAACCTTCTTTTTAGCAGATGAAAGTTACTCATCAACAAGGCACAGCCGCACAGGCTCTAATTTCTATGGCTGATTACTCTCACCGCATCTTCTACTAATATTTGTCTTCTTTTTTTCGCCAAGAGACAGTGAATTACACCGTAACAGAGTAATGAAAAAGTAAGAGTTCATACCAGTTAATAATAGAAAAGGACATTACATGGTATCTTCTGTTCGCTTGGCCTGAAAAAAAGTCATAAGTCATAAAAAAACAACTTTGGAATTAGAGAAGCAGTCAAGCAGCATCACTAGCAATATGGAGGAAAAGAAAACAGTACTGTACCAGAAAAGAGCCCAGAAGGCAATACAGAAGAAATTAACGAGAAAACATACCTGAGCGCCAGACAACTCTTCTAAGTTCCACGTCAGTGTCTTTGAAGCAAAATGTACATCTAAAACAAGCTTATAAGCAAGACCATATCCAGAAGTTCAATTAGAAACACTAAATCAAAGCATTGAAAGAGGAAATGGTATGTCAAATGTCTGCAATGAATTTCATTCCTCTGAATCAAGAAGACCGGATGACATGCTTCCATAGATTTGCTCAAGTGAATTGCATTTCTCCAATGCTGCAGAACATCATGGTGACTTAAAGTTTTGTATAAACTTGTATCAATCACTTTTCGTTATAGTCAGATCAGATTGTAAATAATCCACAAAACTTGCACTTAGTAATGATAGCTGAACTCCATCACAACTCATAAGGCAAGTCTCTTAAACCACATTGTCACAAGACATAAAAGCCTCACTACCATCATGTCTATCTTCATCTCATATATTGAACAATTTTTATTTTATTTTATTTTATTTTATTCATTTCTTTATTTTTAGATCAAATGATGGAGTTATTTGGACAAGGAATGCATTCAAGATGTCATCTCTTAACTCCAAATATTTTCCTTCAATTGCCTTACAAGGGTGTTTAACTGTAAATAAGCAATGCAGTGAAGTAAACTAAACAACTAATTTAATAACCACAAGAGAATCCAAGCCATCATAGTGCCATTACAAATTCAATCAAGGATATTAAAGTTCGGAAATGCAGAAATAGATGAAACATACAATACTGTTTGCTAAATTCATTAGGGAGAGAGGATTGTAAGCTAATAAAATTCAGACTTGTGCATCAAATGAAACCAGTTTGCAGAGCCAGTAATTATACACAAGCATCAAGCATCAGCCATGTCAGCGGATCTTCCAGCAACCCCAGCAAACGGATCGTGAGATGGACCAACATCAGGGCCAATATGACGTTGCACCAGGCGCTGCAAATCAGCCATAACCTTCTGTTCACGCTTAGCCTTCTCCTCGTAATTAAACATAGCCAATGCCCGCTTATCCTCAGCACTGTAAACTTGGTTTTCCTTTCTGATACGGATAGCATTCATTCTCTGATGCCTACTACCACTCATCACATATCCAAGACTTTCAAACTTTGAAATCTCCTCAGCTGAAAGACCCACTTCTCCTCTACGGGGAATACGTTTTCCTTGCTGAACATACTGGGCAATAGCATCACCTTCACCAGGCCTAAGTGCTCCACCATAGTTAACCGGCTGTCCATCAGTCCTGGGCATTGGCATAGGGCCAACTATGAGCTCATTATCCATAGGAGGCTTCATCCGTGACTCAATCAATTCTTTTAATTCAAGAGCCTCGCTCGTAACTTCATTTCCCAATGTTTCTTCAACCTCCTGTTTATCTTTTGCTTCAGCTCCAGAATCAGAGCTCTCATGTGGTTGAGAAGCCTCGCTATCAGATTCCTTCCTTTTATTGCTCCGCCTAGACCTCGAGGAAGAAGACCTCCTCTTCTTTGACTTGACATGATCTTTTGATGATTCACTGGCTTCAGAAGACTCTGTTTCACTCTCATCACTCTTCCTTGTACTTCTACTTTTCTTCTTCCTGCTACTCCTTTGGTGCCGCCTGTTTTGTTTTCTCCTCAATCTCCTCCTCCTCCTAGCTTCAACTTCTGAATCATCACTTGAATCAGCGGATTCACTCTCACTTTCAGACACTGATCTTGATCTCCTGCTTCTACGTCTAGAACCAGATTTCCTGCTCTTCTTAGACTTCCTGTGTCGTGAACCATCCGATTCAGATTCAGATTCAGAAACAGATTCACTCTCGGATGAATAATCACTCGACCTCTTAGAGTCCAACTTCGAGCTTTCCTTTTTCTCGTTCTCTTTTTCCTTCAAATCGTTGATCTGCCGTTCGTCAATGAAGTCTTGATCAACGTCTTCTGGCTCGTTCTCACCCCTAGGTGGGCTAGGGGTGCAATTCCAAATACAATTCCTAAGCATCTTCCTCAATTTCTGACGCTTCAGCCTCCTGTACTCTTCAAAACTCAATCCTTTCAGCTCCTCATCCGATTCCGACTCCGCAGCTCGCCTATTTCTGTAATCTCCATTGTCGTAGCCTTTCCTTCGATCTCCCCGACGTTCGAATTTGTAGGGCTCGTAATCAGGGCTTCGTCGATGGCTCGAACGGTGAGGAGAATACGACCGCTGGTCACGACGGTTATTATGAGAGGAAGGCTCATACCTTGAGTAGTCTGGACTACGGCTTCGACTCCTGCTGCCGCTGAGACTGCGACTCCGGCTTCGGCTAGGGCTACGGCTGCGACTCCGATAGCGACGGCGATACGAATCGGATTCCGGAGAGTAACGACCACGGCCACGGTCGCGGTCGCGGTCGCGGCCGCTATCTCTGTGGCTCCGGCGCCGTTCTTCCGGGATTTCAATCGCAGAGGTTAGTCGACCCATTTCACGATAGGCTTTGACGAGGAAGGGGGATATGGCGGTGGTTTTTTGGAGACGATAAAAACTACCGGAGATCAATTGTGCCCGCAAACGATTGGCGGTGGCCCATTATCATAATTGGGCTTAAGTTATGGCCTTTTAGTGAGTACCAGACATATTACGCAAATTATGCCTTGGACCCAGGTCCACCTTGAGGGTCCAATACGACGCTGTTTCACTATTTTTTTTTTCAATTACTAAACATATAGCCTGAAATATGTAAATGTGGAGGTTTCAAATTATGAATATAGAGTATATAATTTGTCAATGTAGAGTTATGAATGTGTGAATCCGTAGTAGAGTTAATAGAGCTCTAGCAGCCCTGAAATGTGTGAATCTGAAGGTTTCAAATTGTGAATATTGAGTATAGAATTTGTGAATGTAAAGTTATGAATGTGTAAATCTATAGTAGAGTTAACAAAGTTCTAGTAACTTGTAGCCCTGTAATGTGTGAATGTGGAGTTCCCAAGTTATGAACATGGAGTATAGGACCTGTGAATATAGAGTTTTGAATGTGTGAATGCATAAAAGTGGTATTATAGTTACTAAACATATAGCCCTGTAATGTATGAATGTGAGGTTTTCAAATTGTGCATATGGAGTATAGGGTATGTGAATGTAAAGTTTGTGTTCTGTTGCGATGATGAGCCGTTAACGCCGTTAATTTTTTTTTTTATTTAAAAAAAATATAAAACGGCGTCGTATTGGACCCAGGTCCACCCAAAGTGGACCTGGATCCACTGCATAACAACTGGACATATTATACCCAATTGTTATGTCGTGGACCCGGATCCACCTTGCAATGTGGACCCAGATTCATATTCACTATTTTAGTACTTTTGTTCACAAATTTTAAACTCTATATTCACAATTTCAGAACTTTATATTCACAATTTCAAAATTCGGTATTCAATTGTAAACTCCATATTTCCCCACACTTGCATTCCTAACTCACTCGTCGCACTGGTGTGTGTAATAAAATTTCTACCCATCTCCGCACTAGCGCGGGTAATGAAATTTCTATCGATTCCCGCCTCGGTAGGAATTTTGCGAATGTGAATAACACCTGACCCGTAACTCTAATTATTAATAGTATACTTAAATTTAATAAAAAATTTATACTACAATTTTAATTATCACATGGATTCTTTTTATAAGTTCAAATATAACTCTAAAATTTAATAAGATCAATGATGTTAGTCCTTAATCAGAAATAAAATTGTGTTGATAGTGTAAATTGTATTACGTATTTGTACAAAGTGGATCTTGGTCTAAGGTATAGCAGTCGTGAATACCCGTTTTGGCCCAATGAAACACCTAAATTAGTATACTTTGGCCCGGCCCAAAATATTACAATACCACCCTACAACTTAAACCCTAGCATTAAAACATCCCTGCTTAAGTAGAGAGCTTATCTTCGCGGCGGAGAAAGATCAGGACGGTGAGAAGCTGCTCGTACACGGAAGAAAGGACGCCGGAGTAGTCAAAATACATTGTGCAGGAAGATGGCGGACAAGGCGGTCACCATCAGGACAAGGAAGTTCATGACCAATCGTCTTCTCGCAAGGAAGCAATTCGTAAGACCTTACTCGATTGAGCTATTGCTAGCATTTTTAGCTGTTTGCATATCTTTATCTTTCGTGTTCCTGATTGTCTTAGGTGATCGATGTTCTGCATCCTGGAAGGGCTAATGTTTCCAAGGTTAGATTCTGATTTTTTTCCTCTAATAGTTAGATTTTTCTTTTGTTTTGATAGGAATTGAGTAGTTATAGAGCTTTTGCTCCATATTTTCCCTTTACTGATTATTTTTGTTATTAAATTTTGCACTCGGGTTTAGCTTCATTATCGAGTGTTTAACTTTTAGAGCTGATTTGCGATTTCTTTGGCTGCTTTGAACTTTGTGTTTATATGTTGGGTTAATGGTGTTCTGATTGCTAACCTGCTGATTATGTAATGTAAGGCGGAATTGAAAGAGAAATTGGCAAGGATGTATGAGGTGAAAGATCCCAACGCCATCTTTGTGTTCAAGTTCAGGACTCACTTTGGAGGAGGTAAATCGACTGGGTTTGGTTTGATCTATGACTCTGTTGAGAATGCAAAGAAGTTTGAGCCGAAGTATAGACTTATCAGAGTAAGTTTTTGGTTTTGCCCTTCTTTCCCATTCTTTGTTAGTTAGAAACTATGACTAGTGTCATATTTTTTTGTTTCAGTGTGGCTTTCTCTGTGCCATCAATGCTTTTTTCTGCAATTGATTTGTGTAATTCCTTTTTTGTTCCTTGAGTTAATGTCTGCATTTTGGCTTTGTATAATTGAACCTTTTTATTTATTTTTGTTACTAATAATCATGATTTATAAGTTTATAGCCCATTTTTCCTTAGTTCATCATTTTGCCAAAGTCTATTCAGACACTTAATCATTAATGGATTCACTGCATTACTGTTACTTTATACAAAACATTGTAAGTGTACTGACTCGATAACCTTGCACATTTAAACAAAGTTACCTTGTTAGTGAAATGGCCTTATAGGATAGTTCTATTGCATTCCGTGTGTAGTAATTTATTATTTCATTTATTTGTGAGTCAATAATTTATGTGCCCATTCTTCGAACACAAAGAAATTTTGCTGAACTCACCTATCCAATACGAATATTGCTTTCGTTTCTTATACTTTGGCTGTTGTTTTAATGTCATTTGATACTAGGAGCTGCCGTTTTCTGCTTAACGTTTAGTATTATGTCTGGCATTTTTAATCGAGTACAATGTGTTAATTCAGTTCACCTATTCACTTTTGCAGAATGGGTTGGATACAAAGGTTGAGAAGTCTAGAAAACAGATGAAGGAGCGGAAGAACAGAGCTAAGAAAATCCGAGGAGTTAAGAAGGTATATAATCAAACCACTGGTAGAAATATCTATCTTCCAACTGTTGAAGATCTTATAGAATGTAACTTCATATGATTATACATTTTGCAGACAAAGGCCGGAGATGCTGCCAAGGGTGGAAAGAAGAAGTAAATTTGTAGCAGTTGTAGGTCTTACCCGATCATGGGAATGGAACGCCAGAAATTGCTCTACCAAGCAGTCTCACCACACCATTTTCTTCCCTTTTTATGGACCTTTTTCCTGTTATATTCCAGTTTTGCTTTAAAGATGAGAGTGTATTTCATATGGTTGAACTCTTTGGTTCATGACCATTATCTTTTCCCTGCCTATTATTAAGTTAGAATCTTGGATATGATTAATCAGAAATGTTGAAGTTGTTAAGAACCTGTTATACTTTTGGGTGAAATTTTAACCTTCATTTCCTCTGTTATTGAAGCTTTACAGCCTTCTTAACTGTCATTATTTTCTGCATTTGTTGGAGCATCGTGAACAGACTGATTCACTAAAAACTAAATATAATGCATATAAATCGTAAAGTGTCAATTTTAAATTTGTAATTTTATGTGTTTCTCCTCTATGCAATAAATATTCAAGGTATAATCTGTTTTGAAAGAGTGCACATGCATATATGATATATGAAATAAAATATATTTTGATTTTAAATGACAGTTGTTAAGTACTTCACACAAAATAAAAATAGGTTTTCAAAGTCATTTAATGTTGCTTCATTTGTTTTTAATATAATATAGGGAAAATGGCGCTTTTGGCCCCTCAATTGTTTTACTTTTAGAAATTTAGCCCTTGTCAATTGATTTGAACAAATCTAATCCTTTAATTGTTCATAATGTGCCACATTTGGTCCCTCTTGTTATATAATTAGAATTGCTTTTAATAATTTATTTTTCATGATGTTATAATTGTCCAATCCTTTCAACCACTTAACTTTCTTCTCTTCATGGCGTACATTAAAGAAGAAGGAGAAGAAAGTTAAGTGGTTGAAAAGATTGGACAAGTATAACCTCATAAAAATAAATTATTAAAAAACAATTCTAATTATATAACATGAGGGACCAAATGTGGCATATTATAAACAATTAAAGGATTACATTTGTTCAAATCAATTGATAGGGACTAAATTTCTAAAAGTAAAACAATTGAGGGGCCAAAAGCGCCATTTTCCCTATAATATAATAATGCGAATACCATCTATATGTTGTCAAGTAATATTGTAAAGTGTGTGTAATACAATTATAGAAATTTATATAAATTTGCAAGTGCTCTATAAAATTTATGTTGTCAAGTAATATTGTAAAGGGTGTGTAATAAAATTATAGAAATCTATATAAATTTGCAAGTGCTCTATAAAATTTATGTTGTCAAGTAATATTGTAAAGGGTGTGTAATAAAATTATAGAAATTTATATAAATTTGCAAGTGCTCTATAAAATTTGTATTTTAATGTAGTTGTCTTCTCTCTAAGCAATAAATATCAAAGACACCTCAATTTTGAACGCTAACATTTTTCTTTTAATGAGCATGTCTACCGAGACTTTCTTTTAATGAGCATGTCTACCAAGACTATAACTATGCTACTGACGCTATGAAATGAGTTTACAATATTCCAAGTGAGATACTGAGAGAGGTCGAAAAATGTCGCTTGGGGACCTCATGACCTATGCTTTTTTTAGAGGCACTAGTATACTTGTGTATGGGTTCAACTCTCATCTTGATCGGAAAAAAAAAAAAAAAAGTACATATATGATATAATGAATGTTTCAACTTTAAAAGAAGGGTATACCAATAATTATAAAAATATACTCCGTACATCACATTCATTTGATGTTAGTTCAAGATATACTTAATAAAATTATAAAAAGAAATTAAAATGTTGATCAATCAACACTAGTGTTGTATTATTTGTGGTATAAATGTGCTGCTGTAGTGGGTGGTACAAAATGTGCAAGTATTATGGAATGTACTAGGTACTGCTACTTTAACAATCAAGGACACTCTAGAAGTTTTCTAAACATATAGTGTGTGTGTTTTCTTTTTATATTTTGTCTAAATTATAAATGAAAAAATGTATTCCTTTTGTCTTATTTTATATGTTGTATTTATGGTCAAATTTACTAAAAAAATAAATAAATTGTGTGCCTCGCCC
This sequence comes from Ipomoea trifida, assembly GCA_003576665.1. Classification (NCBI taxonomy): domain Eukaryota; kingdom Viridiplantae; phylum Streptophyta; class Magnoliopsida; order Solanales; family Convolvulaceae; genus Ipomoea; species Ipomoea trifida. Next base: position 18,137,538 of record CP025657.1, on the reverse strand, counting down.
CTACAAAGCATGTGAGATGATGTTAATTACGATAACTCAATGCTCGTTGCCGAGTTCCGAACCTTGATCTCTTCTCCCAAATACTGCTTAAACCAGTGAGATAAGCCCATGTAGGCAAAATTCTTTATAAGGTAGCATATGTTCTCATTTTTTTTTAGTCCAAAGAATACAGAAATTCAATGAGTTCCAATGTTGGTGAAACGTCATCTTTTTTGGCTTGGTCCAAATTATGGAGACCGGAAATCCCTCCCAAATATTTAAACTTTATTTGGCAATGTCCAAGAGAGATTTTACATGTTTGACATTCTTTGCGTGAAAGGGGTGTAGATATTGTTAACATATGCCCTTTTTGTAACAACAATCATAAAATGATGCACCATGTCTTTGTGGAATGCTATTGTATTTCGTTGTTTTGGACAACTTCATATCAGGGGTTGTTGCTAGCGTAAGGAGTTCATGATTTTTCAACATGGTTATCCTCGGTGTTTGAATATGATACTCTTGATAGAAAGAGTAGGATTGTTGTAATTCTTTTGTCAATATAGAAAGCTCATAATGAGGCAATTCGGAACAACAAAATATTGATTATTCGTGAGGTGCAATCGATGATTTTTTGTTTAATTAACGTATGGGCAACACCGAATATTCAAGTTCCTATGACGACGATTGTGCATCGGAATCACTCTGATTTATTTATGCATGACGATGAAGTAATATGCCAAGTGGATGCAACTACCCTGCCTCATAGTGGTGGTTAGGGTTGTGCAAACCCGACCCAACCCGATGAACCGTCCGGTCTGAAATCCGATAATAGACACGGGGAGGATATATGAACCCGAAATGCTAAACCCGAACCGATTGCATACTTCTACGATTATATATAATTCGGGTAGGGTTAGGGATTTGACCAGCCGACCCCGCACGAATATCTGAAAGATTATACGGAATATATATGTATACTCCATACGACGTCGTATATAATGTGTGTGTGTGTGTGTATATATATATATATATGTTATGAAGCCTTAGGGTTGCAATTTCTCATTTCTCCTTATGCCAAAAACATCTCTGAGAGGAGCGAGAGCGCATCCCTACTCATTTATCATTCTCTATAACTTTTCTGCCCCAACTACTGCTTATCTTTACAATCTAGTGAACGCCGCCATGGCAGACGTTGCTCAACTCAAGTCCGACGCTCTCATGGAGCAAATGAAGCTTCACCTCGTCCCGACGCCTGCAATGATCTCACCAGACACTAAGAAAATCATCCTTGTTTACAAACTCAACATCGCTCCTAAGGTCGTTTGCTTATTACTTCTATTTGATTTTGGTTGGATTGTGTCTTAATTTTGTTGAATTTTGAGTTTTGTTGGTTGATTGACAGAAGTTTGGGGAAGATTTATTTTGTTGATCTCAAAAAAGGGGAGGTTAAGAAAGGTTAGGAAATGAGGATGGGAAGCCTGATTCAACCTTTCCGATGACGATTTTCTAAAAATTGCTATGGGAATACGAGGATGGGAAGCCCAAATTAAAAATGTTTTTAAATTCGATAAAATTCGATTGAACCCGAACAATTAAAAACCGATGGCAATTAAAGAAGCATTCAGTTGGATGCTCATAGGTGGTTGGTGACATGTCAGGGTTGAGATGGATTGTTTCGTTGTTTGTAATATTTTCAACACATATTCTTTCGATCTCTCATATGCCCGATACATCATTTCTCATTGTCAAGCCCTGCATGATGGTTTTACTCGGTGTCTTTCCGCTATGTGCATAGGTTGTCTAACATATTAGTTCATTCACTTGCTCAGGCCACTGATTCTCATACGAATTCTTATAGTATTTGCTTGTTTGTTTGTTTGTTTTTTTTATTTTTATTTTTTGTTTTTGTTTTTTGAACCATCTTGTATTTATCATTTGATTTCTCATTAATATAAGTTGGTATGCGTTCAGGTGCGTACAGGCCGCCCAGGGGAGAACTGCGGACGAATCGCATTACGCCACGTGTCCGGAATATAGTTGCACCTAACGTTATAATTATGTGCACATAGGTGCATAAATGTTTACAAGGTAAATTACTTGCACTTGTAAGTGAAAATAGGTGCACAAGTGCAAGTAAAATGTATTACAGCTGCAAGTAAATTGTACACTGACCATCAATACTAAGTGTACCTAATGTTATAACTAGGTGCATCTAATGTTATAACTAGGTGCACCTGGCAACTCAGGTGCATAAATGTTAACAAGGTAAATTACTGAAAATAGGTGCACTTATATCACAATTACTTGCACAAAAGTTCGAGTTATTTGCGAAAATGCCACCGCGTCGTTTTTTTTTTTAAAATTACATCTGATTCGTTGATCTAGACACGTTGACGACTGTGATGCGTTCTCATTTTCTTCTTGGACGGCAGCTCGCACGGGAGTGTGCATATATATATATATATATATAATATATATATATACATATATATATATATATATAAATATTATAAAAATTTGAATTATAAATGAAAAGCAAGCTCGGTAATTAATTTGGACACATGGAGTACTATAATTTGATCGAACAAATCTATTATATAATCACTACAATATTTAGACGTTATGAAAACAAGTCAACCCAAATTCCGGAAGGGAGCATTCCGACAAAAATTTGATTTTTCATATGAAATTTTGAGGGGCACGCGATGGAGGGAAAATACGATATTAGCTGAAAATCTTAAATCCCATTCCCACTGAAATTCCAACTATGCCCACTCCATGTAGGAATCCGAATCCCCAACGAATACAAAATCAGCGTGTCAAAATAGTCATTACCCCCACCCCCAACCCCCCTTCTCCCAACAGACATTGCCAATTTTCCTGCTTCCTCTCTTTCTTCCTCGATCTCTCCCCTCTCTTCACTCTCTCTCTCTAAAACCCTCGCTTTGCTTTCTCTCTCTAGAACCCCAAAATTCCGTCCCAGTCGTTTCAGTTTCTTCCATTCTACTGCGACCTGCCAGATATACGTACAGCTTCGTGTATGTATCTGCTGCTAAACGGGTTCCGGATTTTGCTTCAATCGGTGAGAGTTATACTTGATTTTTTGTTTTTCCCCTTGTAGATTATGTTAGCCGGCTTTTTATCAGTTCCTGTGAGTTTTTTGATTATTTTATTGGTGGATTTCTGGTGTTTTTTTTGCCATTTTTATTTTCCTATGCGTGCATGTAAGTTAGCCATTGAATAATCTCAGTTGCTGGATAATTCGGGGCGACTATGTGTTTTTGAGCTTCTTCAGTTGTTTATTTGTTTTCTGTTTCCTTGATTTTAGGTTGTTGATTTTGCGAGATGGATGAGGGGTTAAGATCCAGTGATTTTTGTAAGGAAGGGAGAGTGGAGTTGGATTTGAATGTGGAGCCCGTTGAGGAAGCGGAGGATACTGTGATCACAACTGACCATGATTCTCAGCAGAGGTGTGATGTTCATTCCCTGGGAAATAAGGCTGAAGAGAGGGAATGTGTGGCTGGTGGTGATGGATGCCAAGTAAATGCTGATGCTGATCATGGGGCAGGGTTGGCTGCCACTTTGTGTGCTGAAGAGCCAGAAGTGATGCAATGTGATATAGATGCTGATGCTTCTATTTTTCCAGATGGTGCAGCCAGTGAAGGTAATTTGGATGACGGGGGATTGCCCATGGTCTCTGTTAAGGAAGGAACAATCACCTTACAGGAAACTGAAGTCCTGAGATGTATTAAATCAGAAGATGATGGAAAAGATGTAGGCATAGTGAATGTTGAGGGTTCCAATTTGCATGGTGATTCTAATGAAGGTGGGCATGTGGTCCAAAAGAAACGACGAGGGAGGAAAAGAAAAAACATCGAAAATTCTCAACTTCAGGATGATGAAGTCAAACGAAAGAAAGACAACCATTTACCTTCGCCTGGCAGTACCGGAAATGTTGGAAGGGTGTTGAGGTCCAGGGTGATTGGTATAAGTCAAGCAGGGCCTCAGCTTAGTGGAGAGAATTTGGGTGTTGCTGCTTTGGAAGTAAAAAAGGAAACTCAACAGCCTGAGGTTGATCAATCAGAAAAACCATTTATGGCTAAGAATACTGAAATTTCTCCACCAAATGGTAGGGGTAGGAAAAAAGTGAAGGGTCGTCGTGGTCGGCCTCCCAAGATCCCCAAAAATGATGTACTTGCTCCACCAATCAGTAAGGACCTGAAAAAGGTGAAGCGTCGTCGTGGTAGGCCCCCTAAGATGCCTAGCAAAGATGGTGCTTCTGAAATAATTGTTTCCCAGAAAGATAGAGTAATTGAGTCCAAGGAAAGTGTTAGGCATAAAAAGGCTGGAAAGGTAATTAAGAGATCTAAGGTTTCCAAGTCGCAATTGGAAAGTGCGGAGCTACAGCTTGTCAATGATGAAAATGTAGAGGATAAGAAATCCTTGAAATCTAAAGAAGGGGATAAGGGTCGTAGGATACAACAGCAAGCAGTTAGAGATCAAATAGTGGATATTCTAAAGAAGGCAGGATGGACTGTGGAATATAGACCCCGGCAAAGCAAGGAATACAGTGATGCAGTTTATGTGGACTGTGAAGGAAAAACACATTGGTCATGCACTTTGGCCTATAGGAAACTCAAAGAGAAAGTTGAAAATGGAGATGCAGATGATAAGACCCTCTCTGCATTTACTGTCATCCCAGAAGAGGTACTTGGAACCCTGTTCAGAACTAGACAAAATAAGAGAAAGAAGTTTAAAAAGCAGGGTGGAAGTGAAAGTGACAAGAAAAAGAACATCAAGGAGCCTTCTTCGTACAGTGACAAGGTTATACGTCGCCAAAAATGCAAAGAAAAATTAAATGCTAACCCCAAATTCAAAAAATTTCTAAGGAAAAAAACCAAAGCCAATGCACATAGTCGTGATGATGATCTTTCAATGAAGGCATCAAACAGGGGAAGGTCAAGATCAAAAAAAGATGGACGTAATAGAAAGCGATATGCTTTGTTGGCCCGTAGATCTGGGGAAATGTCTGATCAAGATGGTGATGGATTTGCGTTGTATGATGGAAAGAGAAGTCTTCTCTCATGGATGATTGATTTTGGAACAATCCAATCCAATGCACAAGTGCAGTACATGAATGCTAGGAGGACAAAAGTAATGCTTGAGGGAAAGATTACTGGTGATGGTATTTGCTGTGGCTGCTGTGATCAAACATTTACACTTCTAGATTTTGAGTCTCACGCAGGAAGTACATTATGTCAGCCACTTCAACATATATGCCTAGCCTCAGGGCGTTCTCTTTTACAATGCTTAGCGGACTCATGGAGCAAACAGGAAAAATCTGAAAATATTGATTTCCATCCTGTGGATGTGGATGCCAATGACCCAAATGATGATACATGCAACATCTGTGGAGATGGTGGTGACTTGATCTGTTGTGATGGTTGCCCATCAACATTCCATCAAAGTTGCTTAAATATTCAAGTAAGGATACAGTAGATCCCAAATTTTTGTTTCTGTTCTCTTTGTCTTCCCACAGTTATAGTTTTGGATTATTTCAACTTTTTTATTTTAAAGTAGGATTAAAAAAAATATATTATTTGGCTACATATTGGCATAATTCTCCTTTGATTACTTAAGTTTGATGCCATTGAGACTTAGATTTTGGGTTGAATGTCTAGGGTTCATTTTTAACTGTACTGTTATAAAAAGTAAAGACTTGTATGTGAAAGGTGGCATTGACTCCATGGCATTGCATCTCAGCAAAAAAGTAAAGATGGCATCATGCCAAATAGAATATACCATCCATTTTATGCACACATTTAATTGCAGTTGTTAAACTGTTAAATCCCTTGAATTCTTACTTTTTTCAAATGAAATCTATTACTGATTTTGGCAACATGCTGCAGAATTTACCTTCTGGGAATTGGCGATGCGTATATTGTTCATGCAAATTCTGTGGGACTGTTGCTGGAAAATCCTGCCATGTTGATGACCACATGATTGTCCCTGAATTATCCATGTGCCATTTGTGTGAGGAAAGATGTAAGTACCTGACTGTTTAAAAAAAGTTTACTTCCATTTACAATTTGATAATGTAAACCTAACCTTGTAAGTTTCTATTTGTATTTTTGCAGTCCATGTTGCTTGTAACCAGGGTGAGAATAATTTGGATTCCAAGGATATGTCGTTTTGTGGAAAGGGGTGTGAGAAGGTATAACAAATTGTACTTTCTGCTTCACCTAATTTGTTAAGTGCCATTGAATTGCGTGGTCATTTTACAGTTTCTGGTGCTTAGCAATGTTTAAGTTGGGTGAAGTCCATGATTTCATTTGGCATTTTAGCCTGTTGAATATGCTAATTTAGTATATGGAGTAATTTGCATAGTAATGAGGTGCCTCAGTTGCCAAGGTGCAGTTCTAATTCTCTTGGTTCCTCTAGCTTATTGTGGCATTAATTTCAGGAATATGAGTGTGTGCGTTGGATAACCCTGTCCAACACTGGTTAGGTAACTGATTCGCCAAGCAGCAGGACTAGCTCAAAAATGCTTATCTATCTTCTATCTATTACGTAGTATAAAATAAAGTTGTGGGTGGCTGCATATTGGATTTGCTGGTTGACTAGAAGAATTCACTAGTGAGACCCTGTTAGAATAGTTAGTCTTTCTAAATTGAGTTTAGGTGGGTTACTGAAAGTCTGAGACTCGAGTTTTGGAATCCTTAAAATATTAGAAGTTGATTAATTACTTTACTTTCTGTCTTTCTGAGTAGTTTAGTAATTGTAGGGATGGAAGAATTCCTAGGCAAGTTGGCACCCAAGCCTCCTTATTGCTTATGTAGTTTCCCCCCTTACCTTGCATCCTCGAGGCTTGGAACCTCAGGTCCACCACTTTTCTTGAGTTTTTAATCTAAAGATTGAGTATAGTTGGTGCATCTGTAGTGGGGGGATTGATGTTTTATCTATATAGAATTTTGTATGTATGAACTATGAAGGACAGATAGTGATTCACATGTGGAACTCTTACTGTCACTGTCTTCTATTTCCTCTTTTGCTAAGGTTAAGAACACATTCAGTGTGTTTTCAGTTCCTGCTTGAGATCCTTGATGCCTTTTCTTGCAGTATTATCACTGTTTTGGTATGTGTTTTTATGCCGATACCAAGAGTGATTTTCTGTGAATATTATGATTCATCGTCTTCTATGATTTAGTCAAACTTATTATGAACTGTCCTTGATTTCTTCTTATTTGTTTTTTTTTTTTTTTAAACCAATTTTTATAGTGGACCACATGTATGGGTCTATTCACATATTGGTATATTACTTTCTAAAGATTGAAATCATCTAACTTTCTGGTCTATAGCTTTTCGAGGGCCTGCAGGTGCTTCTTGGGGTCAAGCATGACTTGGATGAAGGATTTTCATGGACAATTCTTCAAAGACGCGTTGTTGCGCAGGATGTAATAGGAAGCGATAACTCATTAAAAATAGAGTGCAATTCAAAATTAGCTGTTGCATTCTCTGTTATGGATGAGTGTTTTATGCCAATTGTTGATGAGCGAAGCAAAATCAATATGATCCAGAATGTTGTCTACAACTGTGGGTGAGTATTTTAGAACATTAGCTATTGGCGAATACATGCTGTTAGATCTTCTCAACCTACTTAAGTAAGTCATTATTGGTTGCAGATCAAATTTCAGGAGGCTGAATTATTGTGGCTTCTATACTGTTATTCTGGAGAAGGGTGATGAACTTGTTGCTGCTGCATCCATAAGGTTGACTTTAAGTTGTTTGTTAATAGTTTGTTGCCTTCCTCATATTGCTTAATATGTGCTTAATCTTATACAGTTATACTGCAAACGTGTCCTGGGAATTTTACTGAAGAGTTTCCTTTTACTAAACATGGATGCTGTCAAGATTCACATTCTGTAGAAATCATATTTTTGTCTGAAAAAAGAGTGGCTAAACTTATTTAGTAGGCATTTGCAAGTTACTATACTTTTTTGCTTTCTTGAATAAATTATAGTTTGTATTATTTTGCTTCATTATTTTTTTAAATCTATTTGTGTAAAACAAAATGCTTAAACAAGAGCTTTCAAATGTACTTATTCATTTTGTTTTACAGATTACTCGATTTGAATGCGCAGTTGACTGTATTAAACATGATGCTATTGATACATTGGACACAACTTATGTTTTTCTTTTTCCACTGTTGTTGACTCTGCTCACTGTGATGCTCTTGATACTTTGCATACATTATATATGTTGTATTTATCCTAATTCTTCTTGATGCTTCCTCTATAGGTTACATGGGAATCAGTTGGCTGAGATGCCATTTATTGGTACAAGGTACAAATATCGTCGCCAAGGGATGTGCCGTCGGCTCATTGGAGCAGTTGAAACAGTAGGTTTATGTTATAAGCATGATGGTGCATTGCATTATTTTGATTTCCCTACATACTAATATTCTATATTGAATGCCCCATAAATTTTGGCATAATAAATTTAATGATATTTGAAAGTTTTCCAACAATACCACATCTTAGATGGAAACAGTATCACATTTGTGAAAGACAATGTTGCAACAATTTAATTAAAATCATAGTATAGTTTCCTTAATCTGTGTGTTTTCTCAAACATGACTGTCTCAGAGGGACAACAGTAATAGCTATTTCTAAAGTAGATGTATTGCTCAACTTTAAGTAATCTAAATTGTTTGCTTAATGTTTTCTCAAAAGTCCCGCCTAGGCCGACCGATCGCCTAGTGTATCACCAAAATCGATGGTCTAGGCGGCCGCCTAGGCTGCTTACGCGCTGACTGCCTGAGCTGCCTAGTCGGTCGATTAGCTCCTTTTTTTTTTAATGGGTTATTTCACGCAAAACGACATCGTTTTGAGTGAAATAACCCTAAAGTTCAATCTCTAGAAGTTTTTTAAGTTAATATTTAATATTTTAGTATTAACTATTAAAGTATTAATAGTTTATAATTACTAGTCTTAAAAAATTAAAAAAATGTTTAAAAAATAAAAAATAAAAAAAAGAAAATACACGGGGGCTGATTAATCGCCGCCTAGGGTAGGCGGCCTCGGGAGCCTAGCGATTTTTTCAACTATGCTTCTGGTAATAAATTGTTGTTGAATTTTTATGGTTTTATAGCTTTCTTATATCTGAATCTCTTGTCAGGCCCTTTGTTCACTTGGCGTTGAGCAACTGGTTATACCAGCTATACCAGAACTTATTGAAACATGGACAAAGATTTTTGGTTTCACACCCCTTGAAGAATCAAAGAGACGAGAAATGACGCGCATGAGCATGATTGTTTTCCCTGGCACGGATATGCTGCAGAAACCTCTATCGAAGCATCAAGATACTAATGATCATATTACATCTACTGGTATTTCACTGTTGTATTATCATTTTCATTAATCATGCTTATGCATTGAACTTTTGTATTGTGGATCTACAAAATTCACAAAGGTCCTATCGATCTAATGCAAGGTACTTTTCATAATGACATTACAGAGGCAGCTTCATCCGAGGTCGATCTCAACAAAAATGTAGTTACTGTTGAGCCTGTCGAATCCTGTGTAAATTCCTCTCGTGGCTTTTTGCAAGATGCATCCGACATGAAAACTGGCTTCGAATCTTTCATACCAAAGGAAGCTCTCAGTGTCCAATAGGTTGTAACTTCTCAGGGTAACTTGCTTCGGCTTTTTGAGCTCCGAGATCTTGTGATTTATTGCAAAATTTGTACATAAAGATTTGTTACTGGAGGGCTTCGCTTGCCAGCACTGATGTCAAGGATAGACTATGCGTTGGACTAACCTACATTTAATGACATAGATCTTGGCAGAACATGTGAATACCTAACTGCTTAAGGTGATGAAAGAAATCATTTATTTTGAAGGTAACATCTGGTCTCAAGTGCCTGCTAAATTGCAACCATCTTTTTTGTTTTTCCAATTGAAAAATGTATGGTTTCAGTTTCTGTTAAGTGTTGCAGAGAGTAATTGTTTGTAACATGTCTGATTCTGATGGCTGATTGAGATCTGTAATCTTAGTGGCATTAGCAGTCAAAGCTTAATGTTTTTCTAAGTGACAAATTCCTTGGGATTTTGTAGTCTCAGACATTGTGTTGAAGTATTAACTATGGTGCCTGGCAGTGTCCTAAGTTGCCCCCCCCTTTTTTTTTTTTTTTTTTTTTTTTTTTTTTTTAAATTTTAATTATGAAATATAAATTTTAATTAATATATATAACACAAACTCTTGCTATGCCTTTACTTTATGTTGATGTTGTTAGGGTCTTTTTTCTTTTACTTTTTTTTTTTTTTTTTTTTTTTTTTTTATAAAGTCTTTCCTTTATTTTTCATTGGAAAATGACACTTTTGACTTTTCAATTATAGTGATATAATCTATTTTTGCTCTTAACTATAGGCATGTCACATTTAAAATGGCTAATTTTACCTTAAAGGGAGAGTTGTCTATTCCTCAGCATAATTTTAGTACAAAAAAGTTGAGTCTGATTTTTGCTAATATTATTTGAGTCAAGTTTGTTGTATAAGATCTTTTGTGTGGTTTACTTTTTTAAGTTTTCCTCTGTACACAAGAGTGGAGTTTATCTAGTCTATTTTCAGGTTTTCTAAGTTTTATGGTTACATATTATCAATATTTAACAATTTTGAAAAGATTTATATAAAATTAATCGTTTCAAGAGGTTTTTTTTTTTTTTTTTTCCTTTAATAACGTAGTGTATTAGTGTTTAAGAAATTGAATAAGTGCATTGATGGGTGGTGATGAATTGATGACACAATACATATTTTATGCAAAATGCATGTTGGTACATGCATAATGGTGAAGATCTTACCTAAAAGATTAGCTCCATATAGTACTGCATTAAGCATTGCACTAGCACATGCATGTAACCATATTAATCACAACAAAATCTGTTTATGATAATATTAAGTAAAGCAAGCCAATTTGTGATGATGTGAAAGCACAGCACATACGCTGCCTAATAATCACAATTCCAATCATTCAATATATGGGTCAGTGCCTCCCAATTGATCATTTTAAGTTGCAAAAAAGTTAAAGCTCCTTTACTCATTATAAAGTATTAAATGTCCATCTTTTCTTATTTAAAAAAATTAAATATTCACAATACCCCTACAATTGACTCGACATACGTTAAAGTCTCACTTTATATCAACAAGGACAACCCTTCCTTGAGAATTTTTCCCCCTCCAATTTTGAGTCAAATTTGATGATTTGAAAGTGAAAGATGAAAGGTGATAGACTAGAGAAATTCAGATCATTTGTTATATTTTAGTTTTTATAAGAAAAATAAAAGGATGGAGTCCTGTAAGTTAACTCGATTGTTGGGTGTATCAGGGTGGTTGACAATTGGCGACTATGAATCATCCCAACTTTTGATTTTTATGGTTTTTTTTTTTTTTAATTTTTTTAATTTTAATTTCATTTTCTTTTTGTTTTTGTTTAAAGTGAGACTAGGTGTAGTTGTGTTGTTAAACGTTTAACAACACCACGACAACACCTATACTCATCAATATAAAATGAGACTTTAGCTTAAAAAAGTTATAATGCCAAAATAAATAAATAAAACCCATCATATATAATTGTGTATATATTAAAGGTGAGAATCAAAACATATCTGTTAAGTGCAATTAATTAATAGCCTATAGGATAAAGAAGAAGAAAAGGGGAAGGTGAGGCAGACAGTATAATATTGTTGCAAACATGATGTCTTGTTTGTTGGCAGCACTGCACGTTCAACATCAATCCTTCTTCTATAAACACAAATGTATACAAGTACGTGTACTTAAAAGGATAAAGATGCTACCCCCCACCCCCAAAAAATAATGTTTTTATCTCTCTTGGCTATGATGACAAAGAAAATGTCACTTGTGTTATTTAATTACCGTTTTGAATAATAAATATGATAAAAATAATTATATTGTAATTAACTAATTACAAGTACGGTTATAAAACTATTATTGAATGGTTGTTATTAAAAGCGGATAAAATTAAGAAAATTAATTTTTTTTTATTTAACTGTGATAAAAAAGTAAAATTACTCTTGACGTGGAGAAGATTGGAGTGTGCTTATTTAATATGTATTTAATGCTCTTCACAAGTCAAATTTTATCGTCTAGACTCTAGACAATAAACTATCAATTAAGGAAAATACTCATCCTCTGTGGGACTCATTATCTTCTAAGAGCATCTTCATCAGTGCTTTTGGCATGGTTTTTGCACGGTTTTTAGGCTATGTATATTAAGTGGAAGTGAGAGAAGGAGAGAGAAAATTTGAAAGTGTGGCAGGAGAATCGATTTTTGGTCTCAATTGTGGACCACACCAAAAAAAACAAAATAAATTCACCTAGTGCGCGTGAGGCGCACCAAGAGTGCCTAGTCGGGCGCATGCCAGGGCGTGTTAGTGCGATTTCCCTCCCTTCCTATCGTCTCTTTTATAATCACACATGCAAAAACTCTTAAAAAATTACAACTATTGGAGATGCTCTAATACGAGAATCATACTCTATTCACTTGACCACCATTTTCGATGTAAAATATCATCATTTGGTTATATAATATAATATATCATCATGAAGGGCAAAATGCAAATATAATATATCCTTTATAGCAAGGGTAAGCAAGCAAGATACCTTTATACCATCTTCCTCAACCCCGCAAAGCAAAGAACCAACTTATGATAGCTAACCGAAGTAAACAAATTTATTTTTAGTGGGGGGTGAAAAATAAAAATATTTATAGTAAAATATGAAATGGTTGAAATAAATTATATATCATCTTTATTAATATGATATTTATAAATATTTTTATATACCAACTTATTTATTTTGTTTTCAAAAAAAAATATTTTTATTTTTAATTAGATAAAATTTAAGTATTTATAGAATAATTTAAATACTACATTTGAAAATTTTAATTTTAACTAGTTAGTTCATACAAAATAAATTTATTTTAAAATATTTTTCATAATTGAACTATAAAACATATTTCGTATTACCAATTAATTAATCACTTTAAATAATTGCTATCACACATAACACATTAAATATATGATTATAATTATGAATAAATCTCACATATCATAATTTTAATTCTAATGAGAATATAAAATTAAAATATAAATATATATGTAAGGTGTATTTGGAGTTGTAGCAAATACTACAATGAGCAAGGTTTAATCTTTAGACTTTTCATAACAAATAATTACCCAACTACTGAACTAACTAAGCTATCTTGATTTTAGATAATTTTTATATATACTAATATATTATTTATTTATTTTATTAAGAATATACTCTATACATGTACGTGCGCGCGTGCACATAATAATAGGGATAATTTTTATATATACTAATATATTATTTATTTATTTTATTAAGAATATACTCTATATATGTACGTGCGCGCGTGCACACAATAATAGGGCTAAGGCAGGTAATGATAGACAATTGCCCCATTGCCCCCTCTAGATCCACCTTGTGTGCCATTGGCTCGAAAGAATTAATATACTCATTCTTTTCCTATGTTTTTGGATATAACGAAAGAAACACAAATAAACATACTACCTAAATTTAAACCAACACATTCTTGTATCATTAGACGTAACTTAAAAAATGACGAAAATAAAAAGAATACTATTCAATTCATATACCTATTAACTTTTTCATAGATGTATCGTATTAAACAATGAGTAAATATTACAAAGTACAAAAATTTTAAACTAACTTTCTTCTATAGCATCATCAACAAGTAAAATAACAAATACTATCAAACAGTTCATTAAATAGACATTGCTCGCATGGATAACTAAATTAGTTATATAGGTAAAATTTAAAAAGAATTTTTTGAGATATTAGATCTCATTGACGACATTGTGAGAATAATTACTCTTATCTTATAAATTGACAAAGAAAATAAATTACGAAATATATCTCAACCTTTTATTCATGAACAGTTCACCACGTAGGCACGTATGGGAGTGGGGATGAAAGTGGTCCGAACATTAAGCATGGCATGTCCGTAATTACGCGGCATAATAGGGGGCAAAAAATGCAACGACCCGGCTCGAGGGCACACACAGTGATGTGAGCTATAATGCGGATTTAAATACGATTGATAGTGGTTTCAGATCCGTGGATTCTGGGTTTTTTTTCCTTCTTTTCAAAAAGCTCTGACGCTTTGTTTCCTTCCAATGGCGTTTTGAAATTATTCACAGCAAAAATCTCCCGTCAATACATACAAACGTAGAGTGAGAAAGTGAGATTCGAAGAGGGAAGAGGAGAGAAATCTCACTCGCACACAGTCGCAGTTGAAGGCCGAGTCGTGGATCTTCGCTCGTTCCTCAGTGGTTACCTGTATACTGTTGTTCTGATTCATCAGGTGAGTTTTCATTTCGAAATTTCTCGAAAATTGCTATATCTGTTTGGTGATTGGAAGTTTTAGTTGTTTTGGTGAGTGAGTTACTTGATTAGTTGAGGATAGTATCGTTGATTGCTTTGCATATGTTTTTTGTATGTATAGATCTGAAGAAACTGAAGAGTGTGGTGGTGGTTGTTGTAGATATTTTCATACGAACTTATATGATCGATGAAGGTGATGCTGATCTGCTGAGAATATGGTGGTTGTGGAGGAGATCTAAAATCTAGTGTTATGTAGTAGCATTTCTGAACCCCAATTGCAGATCTCGTGTTGATATAGAGATATAGTACTCCCTTTTTGTGTCCAGTTCCCTGTTTATCACTTCCTGCTAGATATCTTCGAGTTTGGAGAAGTGAGTTAGGGGTATTTTGTGAGTTCAGGGTTAGGAGCCGAGTTGACTCAGTGGTTTGACTCAGATGGAGACGCTTGTTGTAGTTGCTCAGCATAGGAACCAGTACTATAACAAATCTAAGGGCCATGGCCCTGGTCGGTTTGGGTCCTTTGGATCCCCTCCTTCTGGGAGCTTCCGGGAGATTAATTGCCGGACTTTCCAGACTGGATCGGGTATACTCCCAACCCCACTCAAGTCTTATTCCACCCCGATCACCAAGCGATCTCGATCCACTTCTGCTTCCTTTTCACCTAAGACGCCTTCTCCGTCAGTTAATTCTCAGTCTGAAGATCAGAAAAACAAGATAAGATCTGTCAGAAGTAGTGCAATACCAATTAACCTCAATCTGGGTTCCAGTTCTAGAAAGGGTAGTTCTTTCAGTGAGGATGTTCATTTCTCGGAGCGTTGGGCTGGTCCTACATATTCAAACTCACCTCCGCCTAGTTCGTTGCCCATGCCCAAGTTTTCTTTGAAGCCTAAGAGGACTGTTTCGCTTGAGTTACCATCCTCAGCTTCTGCTATTGATGATTTTCGTCCCATTGCTGTATCTGCACCAGCTTCCCCTACCAGGGAACGCAGTCCTTCTCCGGGAGATTTGTTTGACCTTGATGACTCTGCGACGAAGTGCCTTCGTCGTATTCTCAATCTTGACATTACTGATGATTAAGGTTTACTGGAGGCAACTAGACCTCCTTTATATAGGGAAAGGATCTAGTTTCTCCTAAGGGGTTAGTGGTAGATTGTATATATATGGTGAATAAACCAGTTCTATGGTGACTACTTCTAGTATGTTGTTCAGTTTCTGTAAGTGGTTGTGCAAGGGCAAGAGCATACCTGTCAGGAAACAGAAAGATTAAAAAAAGGCTTGCAAGAACAGCTAAGGTTGGGTATATGGTTGAAGGTGGTTCAAGGGTTTGAATGGCTTGTTGGTCAGCTATCTCCAGATTGCTTTGAAGGTCTATTTACTTGGATGCTACAATTTGGACGGGTATTAAGGGTGGTGAAGTGAAATCAGAATCTGAAACTCACGAGCGGTGATCTGCTATTATAAAGCATTTATAGTTTGCAGTCCTTTTGACCCAACTTAATGGAGATTTCATCATACCTGCAGATTTGCATACTGAATGCCTAATCCTTGAGTACTCTCCTGTCAAAAATCTCCATGTCTGATTTCCTCTTCTTCAGTTAGTTTTTTTTTTCTCTCACATATATTGTGTATATACACAAAATCCCTGACTTTGAATAGGTTTCACCTTGTTTAGGAATTTTCGTCATTGTAACCATAACCTAGCCCTTTGTTCCTGGACTTACCTCAACTTCCCCCCGGTTTAATGACGAATTGCCTGTCTGTAACTTTAGCTTATATGCTAACTGCATAGGCTATTTAGAGAACTGTTTCATTCCAACTTCTTGTCCTTCAATCCCCAAGTTGTCCTTTTTTCCTTTTTTACATTCTTATCTTCTTTCTTTAGTTTAGATAGGTTTCAGCTTTATACTTTACTAGTAGAAGATGCTTTCTCCTTCGCCATGTTTCTGGTTTTTTATAAGAAAATGGGAAGGGAAAGCAAAGTTGGCTACATCCACCTCTGCTCGTGTTCTTTTGTTGTTAGCTGAGTTCTCTCTCTGCTAAGCATGTTATCCGTTTCAATTCCAAGGATCTATGTTTTCTCTGGAGAATAGTTGATTATACCAAGCTGTTCACAAGGTTAGTGTTCAACATTTTCCTTTTGTTTTGCTTACAGTTCCATTTAATGCCATTAATGCTCATGAACTGAAATTTTGTCTTCTCATTTTCATGAATCAGCCCTTGTAAGGCGGAACGAAGGGAAGAAAGGTTGTTTCTGATTCCGAACCTGGCTGTGTGTGTTCTTGTTCTAGCTGGCGGTGTTGGTCTGTCGGTTATTTTATTCCATTTCTAGTCGTGTCTGTAATTTGGTTACCCCCGAATGGTATCGTCACAAGCTGCGTTTATGTGTAATGTGCTGTAATTGGTCATATGCACTCTCTTCAAGTACTCTATCCCCAAGTAGTCATATGGGTAATGCTTTGTCTGTCTTTTGTTAAAAATGAATATGTTGTTTGACTGTGTTCTCCAAATGGTGTGTAGTGGTTTGTTTGAGATGTTATTACTTATTACTCTCCCGGCAAATTTTATGGTAGAAGATGTTGCAGTTTTTCTTAACCAGACGCACTGAACATTTAATATGCATCATCATTGATTGCATTGCCTACTGATTGCCAGAATTGCTACTGTTACAACGTAATCCATTGAATAAAATAATAAACAAATCAAACAGTTTCATTAAAGGAGGCTTCACATCACCTAAATATATGCAGGGAATACAATATAGACTGAAACTTGAAAACAATAATAACATTATTATATATTTCATAAATATCACTAAATGGTGCAATTCTTGATCAGCGTCATTTCATCTTTCGGCTGATCACTGCTCGCTCACAAGTCAAATCTGGGAAAAAGCTTAAAAAACAGCATCTAAACTTTAAAAGATGCTAAATCCAAATCCCCTCTGTAGCAAAAATCTATCATTTAGGCTTGCCTTCTTGTATCTGAAACTCTCAGAGGCCAGTCTTCTTTCCTTCCATCTCCAAACCCATCTCTTGGCTGCGGCATTCTTCGCTGCAAAACGCTCTCTCCCCCCTATACACACCATAGGAATAACATCAAAACCCGACTTCACTAACAGCTTAGATTTTTTAGTTAAGACAGAACACAACTTATCTACCAGCTTAGACTTATTAGTTGAGACAGAACACATCATTTCTGAACAGTTGCCTCAAGTTGATCACATTGAGTGAGTCAAGATAAGGAATTTCTACTTTAATACTCATTTGTAATTATAAGGTAGGACAAAGTGGCCCCCCATGTGTAGTGACTTGATCAAATGCCATTATTAGGAATATGAAAGTGGAAGCTTTTGGATCAATGATTGAAACCCAATGATACCCCCATTTCATTTCAACCAAAACACAAAACAAATCATATCCCTTCACTCTTATCTTACCTATACATGTAGATATCTTTTCCACCTCCAAGATTGACCTCACAGCCATGGCAGAACCTCAGAAAACTCAGTGAAGGAGAGGTTGCAGGGGAAGATGAAGAAGAAGAAGAAGAAGAATTCTCCCTTCTCACTTCTGAAAGCTTCATCACACCACAGCAACTCTCCACCACACAGTTGTCGAATATGTGTGTGGTTTTCGGGTTCGGGCCGTGGGTGATCACGCATGTGTAGTCCTCCGAGAGCTCCATCTCGCTCAGGGAGAGATTCTCCACCGGCGGGGACTCTTTGGGCTGAGCGGAAACGCTCAGCAATGGCGGATTCCGGGGAGTCTTGATCCCGAAATCCGCCGGAGACTTAGGGGACTCCACCGGAGAAATCAGAGACGGGATTTGGACTCTAAGCTTTGACCCGAACAAAACACTCCTGTTTTCGGGCGACGAGTCAATGATTGCCAGCCCGACTCCCAAGGATTCGGGCAGTGGGCTGGTGTTCCGAGTCGGGCTCGGGCTTCTCTCATACCCCAAAGGGTGCCCCAAAATGGAAGTCGGGCTTATGCTCATCCCGCCCCCGCCGTTCTCCGATCCTGACAGAGTCCTCCCCAAAAGCCCATTAAAGATCCTCGGAGAACCCAAGAACGACGAAACGGGCTTTTTCGGGCTCTGGGCCGGAGAAGACGCGGGTACACATATCTGCTGCTCAGCCGCCATGAATCCTTGCTTCTTTCTGCTCACTGCTTTTCTCGATCTGCTCCTCAGCATTACAAAATTCAATCAAAACCATAACCCTGAAAACCCAAACAGACAACAACCTTAATTAACACAAAAAAAAAAAAAAAAAATCCCAATTTTTGTAACAAAACAACAACAACAAAAAAAAGCTTTATTTACCAGTTACCACAAATGAAGCCTCCATAAAAGACCAAGAAAACCACAAAAAAGTCCACCCTTTAACCCAAAAATAAAAAAGCTAGCTTTTTTCAGTCAGAAATTAAATCCCCAGAAAAACAGAAAGAAAATGCTACTAAAACTCGGTAGCTTCCATTCCTAAACTCCTCGAGCTCTTCATCAAATCATCAAAAAAAAATTACAGAGAGAAAGGGAGAGAGAGAGAGAGAAACCCAGAAATTAAGAAAGAGAAAAATGTTAAAATGGAAATGAAGAAGTGGGAGTGAAACCTCTTTTTATGCAAAACATGGCACTGATCTGTGTTTTGTCAGCTTTCAATGGTAATAATAATGATTTTATTTTTTTATTTTTTGAAAACAATAATGATGACAATGATGTAATCTCTAACTCGCTTTTCTCACGCATCCAAGGGGTTGTACGTTGAATGAATGCACGCATTCAGAGGCAATAGTAAGATTGGTTTAACGTAGTAGTAGTACAACATACATACAACCACTCTACTGTAACCTTGTACTACTTGCCATTTTCGTATATTATATCCATTTTCCCCTCTGTTTTCAAACCCTAATTTAACATATATTTATGTATATTCATCTTTTTCTCCTTTTACGTGTTCAAGTTAAATTAGGGAGTAATATTTTAATTTACTAAAACATATCTGAAAATATTTTATTGTTGTTAGTGCAAATGATTTCATCTGAAACTTGCTGTAGCATTCCTATTGGTTTTTTTTTTTAAAGAAATTTTGGGTGGTATTTTGGTGAGGTGGAGGCTATATGAGGGGGAGCGGTATGACTTGCCGCTTGCACATACATTACGAGAGGGGTAATATATGCACAATTTTAAAAATTGAAGGGCAACCTTCACATTACTAATAATTTAAAAATGACATTGATAATTGAACATATTATGGAGGGACATAAATTACAATTTTCTATATATATATAACTCAATGAGATGAGTATTTTGTCATTTAATAATTTAAAAATTTGAAGTGCAGTGTTAATTTTCATAAAATTTATTAGTAATCGATTAAAAGTGTCACTTTAAACATAATTAAAGAGAAATTTTGTCTAATTTGAGAGTGTGATTGATCGAGCGGAAGGGTCTTATTCAACTTTAACTAAACGTCAAGAATTTGATTCTTGATTTTGGCCTTTGGGTATAAAACATTAAGAGCAGTTTTTTTTTTTTTTTTTTTTTTTTTTTTTTTTTTTTTTTTTTTCGGAAAGAGCACTAAGAGAAGTTTTAAATCACAATTTAACGAAAGTATTAGGCATTGTATTCGACGTTTCCTTATGTGTGTGCGCGTTTTATTGTTGACAATTTTTTGTGTTTTGTATGAGACATTAATTTTAGATAAGGATGAAGGATTAGAAACAATTCCTGACAAGAAAACTAGGGTCGCATGTCACATTCAACGTTTTACACAAAAAATTTATACACAACACAAAAATGTCTTTCATGATTTTTTAAAAAATTATATATATATATGTTAATGAACTTGTGGTCTAGTGGCACCCCATGTGGAAGTGGTGGGTTCGAGCCTCAATGGAGGTGTTGTCTCTTTGTGTATTTTCTATTTAAAAAACTTGTTTACTAACACTCATTTTTTAATTTTTAGACTAACGTTATTAAATTAACAAAATTTTAATTTCGAGTGATTTTAGATCTTGTATTTAATACGGAGTATATTTTTGGTTTAAATTGAATAAATATAATTTTCTTTTAAGTATAATATATGTAAGATTTTTATATGTGATATCCGAACCAAATTTATATCCGTATATAACATAACTAAAAACATATCCGAACCAATAACCTATTAATTTCACCAAAACTTTAGATAATATTCACATTTTTTGAGTTAATATTTAAAATATTTTTGGATATATTAATTTGAATGACATGTATATATATAATTTTTACTTTGAAGTCTAGTATATGTAAAATTTTAATATCCGAAATACAGATCAAACCTGTATTACTATATAACATAACTAAAAATATCCGAACCAATAAGCTATTGAGACAAAATCTAAAATTTTGTGTAGAGTTCAAGTTTTAATTTTCATAATGTGAATATTAATGTTTAACTTTAAGAGTAAACAAATAAGTTATGTTTATGTAGCCAAAGACCTTGTGGTCAAGCGGCACCCGGTGTACACTCCCATGTGGAAGGGAGTTTGAGCCTCAGTGAAGACATTTGTTAACTCTTTGTGCTTCAGTAGGTATATTTTTTACTCCAATTAGCAAACCACCAAAGAGTTTGTATTAAAGTTAAACTTTGTTTCCTAGTTTCGTATATATAGGAAATAGGATATGATTAATAATTGAATTGGTTTGTAAACTTCAAGTGCCACAAGCAAACTACATTGAATGGTCAACATATCTTTTCTTCGTTTTCAATGTTGAGGAAGCAATGAGTGTTTTCATCATCTACTATGTACGATATACATACACTAATATATAATACATATCAATCAATTTAACTACACCGTATATTATATTAATAAATGGCTTCTCAAAATTTTTACTCCTTCACTTATACTTCATGATGATGTAGTAAACAAGGATTTGATATTTAATTTAGAGCATCCAAAGCAAAAACATTGAACAAAGCCAGAAAGGGAGCATAGTTTCATTAACACGACCTGACCTAGAAATGAAATTCTTTGCAAACAAATGGACTGTCATATTCGCATGTCGTTTATCAAACAAAAAGCTAATTTCAACAAAAGACCTAATAAGTATTTCCTTAATGTCACTAAAAATAAGGTCAAGAGTAAAAGCATTTGAATCCATATTCAATCCTTCAATGACCAATTTCGCATCTAACTCCACTTGGATATAACTGAAATGACGCCCTTTAGTCAACTTAGAGCCTCCCTTACACCTACGGCTAGGTTCAGTTACTGTAGAAGATAAATTGCCCATCCATTGAAATTGTTTTTACTTAATGGATTTTTAATTGATAAAATAATTTTTTTTTTCCTAATGATACTTATTCTTTTCTTTAAAAGATATGAACCAATCTTCAAACCCACCCTGCATTCAACATCAAAGGATGAATGATTAACTTTGGCACATTACAACGTAGAATGATTTTCCACATAGTGGATGCGGGACCCACGCAAGAAACTTGATTAAGGCGGGGTCACCTTTGCACTTGATGAACGGCAGTGATTTGACATCACAAAAAAGAAATCATACTTTAGCCTCAGCTTCTATAATACTTTGGTATGAAAAATCTCACCAATGCAAGATTTTTGATAATTTTTATCGTGCCAAGTAAGAAAGAGGGAAAAAAAGATAAGAAAAAAGAAAAAAAATTCAACAAAAGAAGTTAAATTAGAAAATTAAAAGAAGTCTATTTACGCGCCCAATTGTACTCGTTTGCTGGGCACGATAGTGTGCCACATGCATAAGTTGTGTGATAGCTTTTCTCAATTTCTCCGTTCAATGCGTCTTACAAAAAAAATTGATTTTTCAAGAAAAAAAATTGACAAAAATTCCTACCCACATCAATCAAAAGCCCACACCGAATTTTTTCTTCTAAAAGAATCTCCCAAAAATCCCTCTTAGGGATGCCGACCCTAAACTCTTGAGACATATCTCAATTAATTAATCAATAAATATGGTGATATATGCTTTACTCTTTTTAATCGTCATAAGTACAGACAAAAAAATGTAAACTAATCTCTGTGTTCAGCTGTATTATCATGATTTACATCCTCCTAAATACTCTGTTGGGTGGGATCGGAGTCTGAGAATCTTTAGAGTTGAAAGTTTAACATTTTGGAAAGAAAAAAAATGCAAATTAATTGAAATATTTTTCACAATTTATATATTTTACCTGCTTTTAAGACAAAAACTGTGATGGACCTTAGGATGCTGAAACCCCACGGCCCACACCTTCCCTTTTTGGGGCTATCTTCTTTTTTTGGACGAAATTTGTGTGGTGTTGGATGGGATCGATGGGCCCATCTTCATTGTACTATGCAACATGGGGGCATACTCTCTCATGAGTCATGAAAATACAAAATATCTGGTCAAATATTACAGGCAACAAAATCCAATAATGAATTTATATGTTACCGCTATCAATAATATTATTGTATATAATGAGGTGCATTAGTTTTTGTTATATCATGTAATATTAGTATTAATGTCAATAACACTTGATATAATCAAGTATACTATATATAGCTCTATGTGGTTCATCCGGTTCTATTGGTACTAGAAAAAAAAGTTCTATGTTATTATATAACACTTGATATAATAAAGTATATTATACCTAGATCTATGCGTTTCTATTGGTACTATAAACAAAGTCCTATGTTATTATATTTAAGTTTAGTTATTACTTATGAGTATTTTTTTCAATCTATATTTTAAGTTTAAGAAGCTCTTCATATATATTGATGGTTCTGTTGAGAGGGGGCCCATCATAAATCGAGTATAGAGGCACATAAGTACAGAACATGGGTATGAAAATAGTAGTATTATTGCTCGGGGCCTTCTAGGTCTAAAATAGTATGTACAAAGCTTGAGATATTGACCTAAAATGGCAACCCAAATAATAAAAGCTATTGCCTAGATAGTGGACTAGGAATAATAATGTTGTTGTTGATGATCACAAGCCACTAGGCTAGGAGGGAGGTTATGAGCCAATGACTGATTTCTAAGGGAAGGGAATGGTGCTTATTTGGTGCTACGGAACGCCTAATTAATGATTTCTGGGGGACATTCTATTTATCCTCATTTTCACCGGACTTTCAAGACTGGGATTCTTTAAGTTCTCCTAGAGACGAATTCGGGGTTAGGTTAGCTAGATTTGGGAAAGAAATGGATTCACTTGGACTTAATTACTTGAATTCCTTTTTATATTAAATAATAATAGACTAATGAAGAGTATGAAGCTGCCTATTTATAGTGTAGAGGGCATTGTTGACAAATGTACGATATCTGTCAGCCTTCAATCTTGGCCGTACATGTGTCCCCTCACTACCTGGATGTCAACAATCCCCGTACAGGTAAATAGAACGTCCTACCTTCTTATATACAAGATGCATGGTGACTTGATGGTTAAGAACTTGTGTTGTTATATTCAAGGTTGTGGATTCAATACCCCTTGGTCCCATATCCCCATCATATACACTGTTTAAATATTATTGAAACAGAATCACAAATTGTACATCTTTCGACTTTCGTTCTAAAAAATAACCCGTAGACCATACATTTCTTTATGGATATGATATGATGTTGAACTTTACCCTCTGAGTCTCTCTAAATTGATTCATTGATCGCCTAGTAAAAAAAAAAAAAAAAAACCTATCACAAACAAATGAATTGAAAAATTTCTCCATTGTGCTGATGATATGAAAGAATGGTGATCACCAAAGAAAGCTAATACCAAGGTCCAATCTAATCCATTCTCCATTCATTATAAATGGAGATAGCCATAGTGCAATCAATTTATTGGGCCTGAAGTAGGCAGCACAGTATAAAGTTTTGTTTGTCCCTACCACACCTCACATCAATTCATCATCAATCAATTTTATTGGAACCTCAAGTTGTTATCCAATTATTATGCCGCGTTTAGAGATTATTAATGGAGATTAGGATGTCCGGATCAATCATATTTTTCGAGAATAGAATAAGGGGGCGAGACACTTAACAAGACAGAATTGAGGTTCGAATATGATATGATGCTTAATCTATCTAAGATCCTAACTCCACCACAAATTAAAAGTTAGAATAGAATAAGGCGGCGAGACACTTAACAAGATAGGATTAGGTTCGAATATATCTAAGACCTTTAACTCTACCACAAATTAAAAACTAGCTCATCGGTGGAGGTTTAGCCTAATCTTAACTACCATTACACAATTTCTTGTGTAACTGATGTGAGATTGTATCAGGATATGTTTGCGTCTTATTTAGAGAAGCCAGAGTTGATTGTTCTTTGGGTATTCCCTCATTAAAAAAAAAATTCATTGAGTTAATAATACATATATGCTTCATATGACGTGATATTTTTATCATTATGAGACTAATTCAAGTTTATCTTGGATCGTGTCCGTAAAATTTGACTATTCTTCAAATAAAAAATTGACATAATGCTCTTTAGCATAACACATTCTTTACCTGCGTTCAACTTTTACTCGAAAAGTAAAAATTTAATAAGAATAGAGTGATCGAAATGGTTCAATCACTCCTTATTCTGTAAGCATAAATATAATATGTGCAGTCCAACTATCAGCTTAGGCTTTTAGTTGAGATGGAGCACATGCTTTAATTTGGTATCAGAGCCATGCAAAAGATCATGGGTTCGAATAATCTCCGCGTCACCCTCAAAAAGAGACTTCCACGTGTTGCGCTATGTGCAGTCCAACTATCTTCAACCACCCACTTTAATAGTTCAAATCTCAATGTTCTCCCAAATGCAATATGATATATTTTTTTTATAGGGATGATAGTTGAGCTGTGACCTATGAGTGATTAATTGTCTAGTTAACAGCTTTATATACACAACCAGATCGATTTAAGTATGATAACACATGAACATGCTTAAACTAATCTACATGGGCCTAACTACATAAATACAGTAATAGTAAAAATGTAGTTATATAAGGCTAGACCGATTGATATATAATAATTGCCCAATTAGGTCAATAACTAATCTCGAAAATATGTTGCACAACTCACAACAACGAATTGCACAACACACAACAACGGATTGCACAACCAACCTAGACGAGCACAAGCTCCCCAACAAGTTCAATAGACCCGTTGAGTAGTACTGTTGAACTAACGGATCTATTGAACATGTTGATATATGCTGATCCTAATTACACACAAGAGTTAAATTGGTTCGATTAAGTCAAACAATATTATATATTGTGGTTTTCACGAAATCATTCTCATTCATTTATATTCACATATATATACTATTTTATTTATACATAGTTTGCTTTGGTACTCAATATAAAAACTAGTATATATTCACATATATACTATATTATACATAGACCAATTAATATATAATAATTGTCCAACGAACTAACGAATCTGATATTAGACTAAACCGGTTAATATATAACAATATGTGGACCATATTTGAACTACATGAGCCTAATTACATTGCCATCTCAACTCCTATGTTTTTGAGCACCAACATTGGACCCATAATTGTAAGTTGGGTTAGACCATTGGGCTCTATCTTGATTTCTACAAGAGAAAAAAAAGCTCATCAAGATTTGGGATAAATCCGATCGAAACAGTAAGCATGGTTGCACTAGGTGCTAGGAGCTAGTTGGTCGGTAGACTAGCGACTAGCGCCTAAGCGGTCTAGACGGTTCTAGGCGGCAACCTATAAAATCAAAAAATTAATTCATGTGTGTGGGCGTATATCATATATTATATTATATATATATTATATATATATATATATCTCTTACCTCTCTTACTTATATCAATAAATAAAATTTAAATATATATAAATGTCATAATAAAATTAACAAGGCCGACTCGCTCGAGTTACCTCGGCTAACTCTGCCGAGTTGGGCGAGTTAACTCAGCCAAATTCAGCCTAGTCGGCCACCAACTCGGCCCAGTCGGTCGAGTTTGGCGCTAGGCGGCCGGCCACCTAGGCGGACGCCTAGGGAGAAATTCGCCTCGGTTCGGGAGCGCCTAGCGCCTAGGCGGGGATTTTTGCAACAGTGACAGTAAGTGACCATTTTTTTTTTTAAATACAACTGACCCTATCACATTGTATCTGAATCTAAGCACAAGGTGTTTTGTGCTTAAAACAACCCAGCCCTGAATTAATTTAATTTAGGAATGCAATGAATTAAGGAAGACCAGATGAGATCCACATTTAACTAATTTGTGATAAATATAATCCGATGAAAAGGTTAGTTTGGGTGGCTCAATTATATCAAAGCATCCTTAAACAACGCAAAACCACAACCTACGTATATGGCCTTTAAACTATAAATACCATTCCCAACCCCATCCATAGTCATCTCAACGAAACACTGCAATACACACAATAAAACACCAGAATAAAACGTAACAATGGCAGTTGCCCAGAAGTTCGTTGCAGTGTTTCTGGTGTCCATGTTTGTCCTCGTCGTCCACACTGACGCCTCTGTTTCTCCGATTTACAGGAAATGTTTCGATTCTTGCTTTCCCGCTTGCATAAGCAAGGCAAAAGACACAAAAGACATCATCAGATGCGAGAAGGGTTGTGACATCGATTGTGCCGTCAAGGATTTTAAAGGTATATATATATATATATATGACCGGGTGTTATATTTAGTTTAAAAGTAATCAAATTTTATGCGCCTGTGTGACTTTGATTGAATTTGAATCGATCCCGTCAAAAAAAAGTACTGCGGGATGGGGAGGATTTCCCCGTCCCGCCCGGGACGGGGAGAGCATTCCTCGCCCCGATTCCAACCCCGATCCCCATATATATATATATATATATATATATATATATATATATATATATATACACACACACACAAACCCTTAGTATTAGTGATTTAATCATTTAGTTGAATTTAGTAATTTATATTTAGACAAATATACAGAACTTTAGAGGTCTTGACATGTGGTTAACTATGAATTGGAGTAGTTTAATCCTGTAAGAGATAAATTATATGTGCCATCAAGCGAATTTGGATTAGTCGAGTCGATTACTCTACTAGTATGGTTTAGCCTGAATCTATACAGGCTTAATTGAGTGGCTTGGGAATATAATCCAATTCGTCTCTAACTCCGAAAAGAGCCAAAATTTGTGAGGGTTTGATCAAGAACGAATTAGATTAGTCAAATCAAGTAAAACGAATCAAATCTATTTGAGGTCACTCTTGATTAGTTTAAGTGTAAGTGTACGAGTTTGTTGGTGTAATATAAACTGAATATATCCAAATTAGTCTAACCATGCCCAAAGAAAAACATAATCTATGATGTCTTCTCATTTATATATTAAATTAGTTTTTTTTTAGAAAATAATTTTGATGTTATTTTGTATGTGCAGCCAGGATGAACGCCATTAACGCTCGAAGTGGAAGCAACAAGCATAAGCAGTGACGGGGTAAAACTCTAGAAGATCGAATAATAAAGTAATATATTATGGTTAATGTGAAACATCATAGGGTTTCTAAAACTTTTTTTTTTTTTTTTTTTTTTTTTGAGAATTAAAACTCATTTTTATTGAGTTGAAAGTCAAGATCATATTTTGAAATAGTGGTGGTTTTCTCATCACCCCTATACTGTATGTCACTTTTTTGGCAGTTGATAGTAAAGCTCATGTTTCACTTTCTTATGCAATAAAATCAAAATTTAAAAAGTAGTGAACATTTATTTTATTTTTCTATGGTAAAAATGACATTTTATCATTTTCGTATTATTGCAGTTATTATAATTTAAAAAGTGGGTTTAAAAACTTCCATGAAATCTAAACTAATAAAAAGTTAAAAACATAATTGAAGATATCTTTCAATTAATTTTACAATAAGAAAATTAAATATTATAAATGTTTAGAAATATCAAAATATTATTTATTTAATTAATATATGATTATATATTTAAATTAATTACGAATGTCTGCGAATTACACTAGTTTGATTTTATTTTCACTACAAAATGTACTAGTATTATTGATACGATTATGGATCTTACAAATTGCAATGAAATCTCCCCATTCACTCTCTTCTCTAATCTTACATACAGCAAATTCCATGCACCTCAACTAAATAACCAAAAACAAAAATATTTTTAATAATGATGGATAACATGAAATAATCGATAATGAGGAAATATCAAATAAGTAAATGAAATTTAATCCTCATTAAATTAAAGTAGTACAACAACACCTTCTAAAAGGTCACACGATGCATGGGAGCTGGCCATGCCCGAAGTCATTATCCGTGTAATCTTTAGTAACAAAATATTTCATTAACTATTTATTATTTTTAACTTACTCATTAATTTCTATAAGTAATGTCTTATGTTTGAACCTCGTCCCAGTCAGAGTTAAACATATATAATTGTTAAACATATACTATATTACATAGCATTCAAAGTTGTGCATCGAATTTTAGAAATAAGGAACCTTGAATATCATTTTTTTTTTGTATTTGTTGAAAAAAGAAACAATTCTAGGATTTTTTTTCCGGTTTCTTTTGATTATTTAGAACAAGATTCAATATTTTAATTATGCTTTTTATATTATTGGAAATGATTTAGGTCATTATGGTATTAATATTGCAACCGTTATATCGTGGACCACGGTCCATATTGCATTGTGGATCACGGTCACAAAACGACGTCGTTTCAGTAAGTGGGAGACGGAGCTCCGTAACTGCAGTTCATCTCAAAAGATACTGTCTTACATTTGTTTTTATATTACCGGAATGGTTGTGTTGAAATGTAACTAAATAACAGTTTCACATTTGTGTTTATTTGTGTTTTTATATTATCCAATGAAATTGTAGTTATATTGAAATGTAACTGTGTTGTGTTGAAATGTAACTGCAGTAGTGTATATGAACTAAAAGTGAATGGCGCGGAACGGAGGCCGTTTCATCTGTCCGTTTTCATTAATCAAAATGACGTCATTTTGATGCGCGGTCCACAGTAAAATTTACGTTAATATTTAGTGTTTATGTTTCTATAATGTAAGGTACATTATTTACAAATATTGCACTATTATTTTTTTATTTGACAAAATTTTTCTTACATGTATCATTAAAGTTTACATTATTAAAAAAAATTTATGTTATTCTTCTTTTGAATATTATTAGATGTTCTTTAATTTTTTTTATTTATTTATATGAATATTTTGAATGATAATTTACACATTATGTTTCTTTTTCAATATTGTAGTTGCTAAAGAATAATATTATTTAAAAATCTCACTGCAAGAATTAAGACATTTAGTGACAAATCTTTTGCGACATTTCGTAATTTAGTCACAAAAAAAATACTTTTTTTGTGACTAAAAAATAGTTCAACACTATTGTGTATGATAATTGTGATAACTATTTTTTTTAATCACAGATAGTATGGTAATTATATTGTGACAACTAAGTATTTGTTACAAATAAGTTGTCACTGTTACTATAATATATGATAATGTCGTAACCTAATCTTATAAGGCTACCTTTGGAGCACTTGTCTACAAAAGCAAAGGGTCTTTCATTGCAGTTCATAACTTTTTAATACCGTATAAATACAACTGGACTTTTAAAGATTCTCTAAAAATCTTGATTGAATACCTCCTCCCCTAAACTGATTACAATATAATAATACTTAGACCATATTTAAACCGATTTACATGGCCTAACTACATTGTCGTCTCGAGTCACGCTTTTTTAAGCGCCAATATTGAGCCCATAACTGTAAGTTGGATTTCATCTTTGGACTCTATCTTGGTTTCTCACAAAGAGAGGGGAAAAAAAAACTAAAAATTTTGTGATAATTCTGATCAAAGCGGGAACTTACGTTTTCATGAATCATTTTCGTTCATTTATATTCACATACGCTATTTTATACATAGTTTGTGCACTAACAATAAAAATATCATTATATATATAACCCTAGACCGATTAATATATAATAATTGTTCAATTAATGACTCTGATATATAATACTAAACCACGCAATGAATTAAGGGAGACTAGATGTGATCCACATTTAATTATAATTTGTGATAAATCCGATGAAAACGTTTAATTTGTTAGTTTGGGTAGTGGTTCAATTCGTACGCAAATTACATTAAAGCATCATAAAACAACGCAACACCACAACCTACGTAGATGGCTTTAACTATAAATACCATTATCATATTGCTCCTCATCCATAATATAATCAACACTGTAATATATACACACAATAAAACACCAGAATAAACTAATTTAACGTAACAATGGCGACTGCCCAGAAGTTGGTTGCAGTGTTTCTGTTTGTCCTTGTCGCCTCCACTGAAGCTGGGGTTTACAGGGATTGCTTCGATCCTTGCCTTCCCGCTTGCATAGACAAAGGACATTCTTGGCCTGTATGCGAGCAGCATTGTGACGTCACATGTACCGCCAAAGGGTATGCAGGTAAGCCCGCCATTCTATCAGCCTAACAGTCAATTTTGGCGTATTTGACCACTATTAGTTGTTTGGTTAGTAAGTATACTAAAATTCAAAAGGCTACTAAAAGTAGTATTTTCGATTAGCGTTTTGAGAAAAGAAATTATACTAAACAGCTATCAGTTAACAGCTAATTTCGAGGTTATTTTTTATGTGCAGCCGGCGAGTTCGATGGCATGTTGACTAAAAGCCCAGGGAAGAAAGACCATAAGAAATTGGACGAGCTTAAAAACGCAGGGAGCAACGAAGAGCAGGCTAAAAGCGCAGGGGGCAACGACCAAAAGCAATTAAAGGACGAGCCATGAAGGTTAAAAGTCCAGGGAATAAGCATAAGCAATTTAAGGAAGGGATAAAAATCTAGAAGAATAATAAAGTAATCTATTATATTTCATAAGGTTTCTAGTAGACTTTATGTCACTTTTTTAATAGTTGAAAGTAAATGTTATGTTTTACTTTCTTATTGAATATAATCAAAATTTAAATAGTAATTTTGTATAGCAGTAATAATTTAAAAGGTAATGTTTAAAAACTTCAATAGAATCTGAACTAGTAAGAACATAATTGAACCTAAGATATCTTTCAATTAATTTTACAATAAAATGTTATAAATGTTTAAAAAGATCAAAATATTATTTATTTAATTATAAAAGGATTATATGTTTAAATTAATTAGAAATGCCTGCGAATTACAGTTTGATTTTATTTTCACTACAAAATGTACTAACATTATATTGTTGATTATGGATCTTACAAATTGAAATGAAATCCGCCCATTCACTCTCTTCTCTAATCTTACAGAAAATTTTGAAGTAATATAATAATAATAAGAGTTAATACCACAAATGGTCCTCTGACTATTGGGCTCTAGTACTCCTTTTAGTCATCGACTTTCAATTCATTCGACCACAAATGGTCATCTGACTTTCATTTTTTACTACAGATAGTCCTCTATTAAAATTTCTGTTAAATAGGTATTAAATCTAGAGGTAATATCGTCAAATTGATTAATATCATTATGATTACTTTTTTTGAGAATTATATGAGGGTTAAGTTAATAAATATAATCTGACAATTTTATTTAATTTGAATATTATAAAATTACAATCTATTTGATTTCTATTTGATATTCTGACAATCTTCAAATGAAATAAGAAAAATTATCGAAAGAATTGATGGAATTAGAATTATATAATATATTATTGGAGAATATCTCTCGTAGGATACACCCACCACATGTTAATGTCGTTGAATTGCATGCTTGATCGGAAGTGAATATTAAATAAATTAAACGATATTATTCCCTGCTGATATTATCCTTTAATTTACACCATATATGGCATGATTCATATGGTTCAGTTCAATTATGGCGATTATTTGCTCCAAAAAAAATAATCGAGTTTGATAGAATATAATTCTCGTATCAAAAAATTATAAGTTAGATGTAATTGTTTCAGTAGTATTTATATCTCCTATAAGATCAATTATTACAAAATAAGTGAGATACTGACTTTCTCTAAACTATGACGATTATTTCATTATTGAAAATAGAATTTTTCCAATTTTTATTAGCATAATGTCATATTATAGAGATTTGAAATATTATAGAGATTTGATAACATTCTTCCTTAAAATTTTCCTTTTCAATTGTTGCACATCGCCCTTATTTTTCTTGGATAACCCTGTTAATTATGATCATATTTTTTATTTTACAAATGAAATATTGAGACTGAACAAGATTATATAGTAAGAAGTATTAAAATACCCATCCATGTACTAAGTAAAATTTTAATAGAGTTTAATAATTTTGTTGCTCCAAAAATTAAAACTGCAACTTTTTTGAAGAATTAGGGGTATATATTGTAACGGTTAAAAGTTAGGGACTAAAACTGCTAGTAATGAACAATTGATGGACTAAAATTGTATTTCGATCTTTTCCTATAGCTATAAAGTACAAATATTTAAATATTTCTTAATGCAATTTATCTCTCACTTATGAATTGCGAACTATTATACAAGAGCGGAGTTTTTCCAGCACGCACCATCGGGTAGTGGCTATAGCTTTACCTTGTCATCTAAAAGATTTGGTATGCATGATTCTAATCCTGTAAAAACTCCAATAGAAGTTGGTGTAAGGCTTACACCAACTTCTATTTGGTATGCTGTAAATACCAAATATTTTACAGGATTAGGAACATGGCTTGTATGCGAAGGTGAATGCATCTGGTGATACATTATTGCTCTGTCTTTATGTTGATGATTTAGTATTTACAGGAAATAATGTGAATATGATTGATGATTTTAAGAAGAGTATGATGAG
>CP025657.1:17991411-18103737 GCA_003576665.1 Ipomoea trifida | reverse complement strand
ACAATTGAGTTGTACTATTCATGGCTTTGATACCAGATGTAGGAATTTAATTTGGGTTTGATCGAATTGAAGCAGAGCTAGATCAGAAAACTGATGAGAAAAATAATATTAACTAGGATTGTCTTTTTTCCTTGTTATATTACAGCAATCTGAAGGGTCCTATTTATAGGACAAAATAACTTAAACAAATGCTAATAATCAGGATCACAAACTACTTTAAGGCTAGAGAATAGGTAGCTGGTAAGACAAATTCAAATGTCTGAAATTAACAAATCTGAATTAAATAATAAAGACAATCAACAATATTTATTTGATTATGTGTGTGCAGCTAAGTTGGATAGCATGGCTTGAAGAAGGACGTACCAAGCAAGGACAGGATGAAAAAAATAAAGGCATGCAGATGATGATACGGGATAAGATGAATAATAATAATGTAATTATAATATAAGTAGTCGAATAAATTGTTTTTTTTTTTTTTGTTAAATTACGAATTACCTACATTATTGTACTGATTGTACAAGGTGTAACTAAATGTTGAGAAAAGTATGTATGAACAGATACTACAATGTAATAGGGTCAGTTGTATTAAAAAAAAATGTTATTCATTGATTAATGATGAGTTATTACTCATTTAATTATGTTTTCACATTGTCATGAACAGATGCAATTGTGCTTTTAGGGTGCTGCCTCGGAGTCTCGGATTAGAAAAATGGGAAAATCATTGTAGAACTATATCAAAAAAATTATGATTAAGTAATATATTTATAAATTACCTCCTTAATGTGGAATTACTTTTTATGTTCTTCATTCTTACCAAACCATTTGGGTCAATGACCCTAATAAAGAGGGCAACTTCCCAATAATACGGCTTCTAAAGCATGATTTCCGAGTTTAGTAATGAGCATTCGTTTTAATTTGATTTGGACCTCATCACAAATTAAAATCTCCAAACCATTGATTCTTGAAAGAACATATAGAAAGTGATTGACTTCCCGACTCTTGTTAATCGTTGTCTTTGTAATTTAAAAGATGTGGAGCTGACGGAGTGACATTATTGAAATTAATATTTTATAACATTATTGAAAGGATATCTCTAATAGCTCTCCATAAGAATGTCTTCCATTTGGGTGGTGATTTAATTTTTCACAGGAAATTCCACTTGGTAAAACCGAGTGGGTTTGAGGGTACCTCTCCCATAATGCACCTATAAGCACTCTTTACAGAATAGTCTCCACATAAGTCACATAACCAGTACTAAGAATCCTGATATGATGGGCAAACATGGACCCTGATGATACGATTCACATCTCCAGGCTCAAAAATGTCCCTTAGTTTAGACACATCCCAGGTCCGAGTAACTAATCATAATATAGAAAACAATAAAACTAAATAGATTTAACTCATTTAAGAATTTAAGAATCTTTTTTAATGTATTTAATGTATATATTTACAAATGGTGGGCATATGATATACTATTCCTGATTTTCTGGAGTTTGACCTATTATTATGGCAAGACAATGTACTTCCTCAAACAATGCAAAACCTCAAACAAATTCGTGTCTTAGGATTGATCAGAGAATTTTTTTTTTTTTTAAAGTAAAAGAAAAAAAAGTCCTATATGTGTGCAGTGTGTGTATATATATACCTTGTACTAGTAGGAAATAAACATCAAAACAAAAACAAAAATTTAGGGAAAACAAAAGAGAGAAAAATGGCCGTTGATAAAAAGTTTGTCACATTATTTGTGCTTTGCATGGTTGTACTCTCCGCCTTAACGTTTTCTAAAGTGGAAGCTGATGAAGAATACGATAATTGCAAAGAAAAATGCGAAGACGATTGCAAGACTAAGGGTAGCAGCGAAACTGTGTGCGCAATGGAGTGTGACACTAAATGTGGTGCCAATGTTGTCAAAGGTATTTTACTATGAATCAATTTTTCGCATAACTAACGTTTCATTCGAAAGTAAATAAACTCTCGATCTGATCGAATTGAATTATTTTCATCAATACTTTTAATTAATAACAACATTCTCACTTTGTTGAATTGCTTCATATGTGCAGATAAAGTTAGTTCAATGATGCCATAGAGAGTTAAATTCTGCCGATGGGAGCGTTCTATGGGCCTGCAAAGAAAATAAATAACCTCTAAAGCTGAGAGAGATGGAATGAATAATTGGAGTAGAGGAGATGAATAGAGATCTGTATGTTGTTACACGACCAATGGAATATAATAATTGACTTTTTTGATTTTTCTAATTTTCTCACAATCGCTTTGTAAGATATCATATCGAATTAATTAAATTATTATCGTAATATTATAATTCGATCTGCAAGGCTACAATGTCAGTAATTTGAAGGGTGATGCAATAAATAATTCTTAAATCAAGTACCGAGGTGTGTGGGGGTAATAAATATATAAATTAAGCTTGAAACTCATTTATTAGAAATGATTACTTTATTTATATACGCGAATCTTATTTCAATTATGAATGTCTTTTAATAACAATAGGTAAAGTATAATTATATCCCCAACTTTAAAAGGTCCTGAAGTCTCCACCAGACTCAGATTATCTGAACCAAACGCTCTCTAAAGAGTAGTAGGTAGGCAGGGACCTTCAAATCTCGTCCAATAAAGATCAGGTCCGATAAACAAGCACTCGGGAGGACTCACTTTGAGAGGTTGCTTTAAGTCAGGCGCTGATCCGATAGAGCACAATGAGCCTCTCCTTTTTGAGAGGTTGCTTACTGTGCACAAATAGCCTCTCACTTTGAGAAATTGCTATTACACTATCACTGGTGACTTTGAAAAATTGCTCTTACACTATCACTGGTGAAACTCAATCCCGAATTATTGCTTGAAATTATTGTTTTCAAATTTTGCTCCTGTAACCAACCAAACAGTCATTCATGAGAAATAAAAACAACCGATTGAATTTTTAATTAATTTTTTAATCCACGTCCCGCACGAGGGCACGAGGCTAGAAATATTATTATTATTATTTTATGGTATAATTATTGACTCATATAAAATTTAATAAATAAAAGAGCCGTTTCATCATCCCTATATAATAAATCCAGTCCCATGCTCCTGCTTATTCACCAGCTCACATCACAAAGTTCATCCGCAAATCTCGAAGATGAGAGTGAGAACAGGGGAGTATCTTCTGCTATCCTTTGCCCTCTTGCTTGCTTCCGCGACGGTAGCTTTAAGCAAGGAGGAGCATCAATGCTTGGTGGGAGAACATCACGCCGGAAGTTGCGGCCGCCGGCACGGCGGAGAGGAGCAGTATCCTTTCGTTTTCCAGCGGGAGGAGTTCGAAACTCAGGCGGTGTCCGGTGAGAGCATTTTCCGAATGCTTCCCAGATTCTCCGACCGGTCAGAACTGTTCGAGGGAATTAAGGATTACCGTCTCGCTTTTCTTTTGGTGGAATCGCAAACCTTTGTCGTCCCAAATCACGAGGATGCTGAGTTCATCTGCACTGTTGTTTTAGGTACATTGACCGGCCGGAATGTTTTTGGTTTTAACTAAAAGTTTAAATGGATTTAGAGATGTATTTATTATTGTGCAGGGAGGGGAAGTGTGGCTGTAATCCGGCAAGACGGGAAGGAAAGCTTCAACATTTACGAGGGCGACGTGTTGAGGATTCCGCCGGGGACGACAACTTACATAGTCAACACCGACAACGTTAAAAAAGTTCCACTTGAGTTCTTCATTCTTATACGGAGCATTTCCACCCCCGGTCGTTTTGAGGTAATTACTTCATCTTAATTTGATAATTAGGACTTAATTAAGGAAAGTATTTGTGTTGCAAAAATCCCCGCGCTAATCAGCTGTCTAGCCTATCACCAAAATCGATGCTTTAGGCAGTCAGCCAGCTAGGCGTCCGACTAAACTGCCTAAGCCTAGCCTAGATCGCTTAGGTTTCCTAGGTGCTGATTAGGTCTTCTAGACACTGACTAGGCCACCTAATCGGCTGATTAGTTTTTTTTTTTTTTTTTTAAATAGATTATTTCAATACATCATTTTGAGCAAAATAATCATAAATTGTTATCTATATGTTTTTTTAGTTAATATTTAATATTTTAGTATTAACTATTAAAATATTAAATAGTTTATAATTATTAATCTTTAAATAAATAAAAATTAAAAATAAAATTTTGAAAAAAAAAATAAAAAAAAAATACACAGATTAGATGATTAATCCCAGTTTGGGCACTAGGCGTCCCTGACCGTCCAATGAGGCCTAACAATTTTTTCAACCATGATCTTGGTAGATGGACTAAAAGTGAAAGAAAAAAAAAATCTCTATTATTTTATATATATTTATACTTATAAATTGGTGTTGCACGGTGCAGTTCTTCTCCGGCGCCGCAGGAAAGAAGCCGGCGTCGTTCTTCAAAGGCTTTAGCCGTGAAACACTAGAAGCAGCGTTGAACGTAAGTTTAATTAATTGATTTCCGATCGACTATTACATGGTTGGACCGGAAACTGTTCGCCGGCGGCTAACGTGTAATATAATTATTATTGTTGACTTAAATATATAGACAAAGTGGGAGACAATAGAAGGCGTATTGTTCGGAGAGCCGCAGGAAGAAGGTCCTTTCCTTAAAGTTACAGAAGAGCAGCTAAGGTCTCTGAGCCAAGAAGGAGACGAGGGCGGCATTAGGCCTTTCAGAGGCGACGAAACGTCAAAGGACAGAACCATCAATGTCTTCCCGCACAAAACTGTGTCCAACCAGTTTGGTGTAATCTACGAAGTGGGCACTAAACATTTCAAACCGCTCGATGAAGTTGACGTCAATGCCGCTTTCGTCAACATCACAGAGGTAATTAATTAATTACTACAATATTTCACCAAAAAATTATACAATGTTATAATTAAGAATGCCAAAGTGAGTTGAAACCGGTAGATTAGCCCATACTTGCACATTAGGGCAAATTATGGTTCACACATATACTAATAAAAGTACATTATTCGTCTATTGAATGCACATTATACAAAATAATGTACTTTCAGTACTCAAATAATGAATTTTCCTTGAATATAATGCACATTTTTAATATATTAATAGGGCGTTTCGTTGGGAGAAGAGAATTAGGGGGAAAAGAATTGTAATTCAGTGGGAAAAAAATAAGGTTAGAATAAACTAGAAATTAAAATTACACTGTTTGGTATGAGGAATATAAATACAGGAAATTGAAAGATAAAAAGTGACATAATAATTAAAATGTCCTTATTTGTGTATTGAATATGCATTATTTGATAGTATGATTCACACAGTCGTGTGGACCATAATGATTGTGCACAACAGCAGGGTAGGTTAAGGCCACAATGGATTGCAAAAATTTGGGCCTAACTAACTTGGCCCGCGTATGCCCCTGCCTGGGCCAATCGATTTTCGGGCCAACGCGTATGGAATGAGTTAGGATTACTTAAATATTAGCCCGTTGTCTTTGCAAGCCAACTTGCAAAAACTCGTTAAAAATTAAGTTTGTAGTGAGTCGGTTCGAATTGCTTTAACAGTATTATCTCTATTTCACTTGTTTAAGTCAGAAAATTGAAAAGTAAGATTCTAAAGTAAGAATCAAACTCATAACGCTCTAGTTATGAAGTTATTAACTTAGTCGGGTTGTCCCATAACACATCATGTAATCTTGATTTCTGGCTCTATATGTATGTATGTATATATGCAGGGAGGAATGTTGGGTCCATTTTTCAACTCGAGAGCGACACAAGTAGCAGTAGTGTTGGAAGGGGAAGGGTGGCTAGAAATGGGATGTCCCAAAAACAATTACCAGACAGTGAGGTCAAAGCTGAAAACGGGAATGGTTGTGGTGATCCCGCCGGGATATCCTTACGTGAGCGTGGCGACCAGTAATCCTAGTAAGAGTCTGCAGTTCGGTTGGTTCGACATCAACGGGCGAGGCAACGAAAGAGTAACGCTCGCCGGGACCAACAACCTGTTTATTAAACTGGGAAAAACGGCCAAGAAGTTGTCGTTCGCCGGTTCCGATGAAGAGACTGTTAATGTGGTGTTTGGTAGCCAGCCGCTTGAGTTGTTCTTCAAGGCGCCTCCCAGCAGCTTGAATCCTGATCAGTGATATTAATTAATTAGTTTGGAATTTTGAGAATAAATCCACTATATATTGTTGGTTTTGTTGCAATCGGTCCAATATATATTGTTGGTTTTATTGTGATCTGTCCAATATATTTAAGGAATAAGTATTAAGGCTTTTCTTAATCTAAAGGTTTGACTCAAGTGGCAAATGAATGCCTTTATAAGGATAATTTTTGATATAATCAGGCCGCTCGAAGTGAACGTATTAGTCAAGTGGACTTGAGCCGCTAAATGAATAGAGAAATATCTGGACCACAGTTTACACCATAAAATTAAATAAGACTTTATGGTTAATTTAGAGTATCCATGTAATTGTGAGATATGAATTGTCATTCTTTCTAGCTGTTTTAGGATTTTACACAATTTTAAACGTTTAATAATACAAATTATATATCACTAATCATCAATATTTAATCGAATAACCGTCCAAATAGGGAACTAGCTTAGCAATAGAGTATGATGACCTAGTACAAGAGACCCAGAGTAAGTATATAATCACAATTCTTGACTTTACCCGGCAATTATATCCTTTGATTTACAAGAAAATTAACAGTCAAAAAATAATACGGAGTAAATAATTATCACAAAAATTGAAACCGTGATTATTTAACAAATTATTGATCAACTTAACTGGTTATTGGATTCCTAGAATCTGACATAATGGACTCAAATAAAAATAGTACGCGGCGAGCATCCTCGTACTCATGAGACACGTATCATTTACATTAGACATCTGTCTCCGTGCATGTCTTTCCATGCGCAATCCACCGTTCTTCTTCATCCCAATCTTCACCCAAACCTTACTATAAATACACCACCAACCTTCCCCTTCTTCATCATCACAATAAGCATCGATTTATCCTCAGAAAAAAAAAAACCATGATTCTGAAAACTCTAGGCTTTGTCGTCTTCTTCGCCTTGGCCGCCGTGGCTCTGGGCACGGTGGACCCGGAGCTCCAAACGTGCCGGCATCAGTGCCGAGTCCAGATGGGATTCGACCAGCAACAGCGCCAAGCGTGCCTGGAGAAGTGCGAGCGGTATATTCGTGAGAAAGAGGGGAGGGAGGAGGAGCACGGCGAGGAAGAGGAAAGACGCGGCGGGGATAATCCTTATGTGTTCCAGCCGCGGCATTTTCAAACTGCGCACAGGTCCCAACAGGGCAGATTCTCGGTGCTTCCCAGGTTTACCGAGCGGTCGAACCTGTTCGAGGGGATTGAGAATTTCCGTTTCGGTGTGCTTGAAGTGGAGTCCAAAACCATGGTCGCCCCGAGCCACCAGGACGCTGACTTGGTCGGGTTTGTCGCCGAGGGTACGTATACACAACCCTGTTTAATTTATTGTTGTAGGGAGCATGATTGCATTAAACACTAATCTGGTTCGGCTAGTCTGGTGCTAGTCTGGTGAAATGGATGAGTTAACTCAGTTGCCGAATTAGGCCCATCCTAGGCCGGCGCCTAAGTGGCCGAGTTGGCCAAATTAGGCCCTAAACGGGCTCTTAGGTGGTGTGCCCGTGTGCCTCGGTGGCCACTAAATTGGCCAAATTAAGTCCTAGGCGGGGGTTTAGATGGTCTACCTAGGTGGACACCGAGTTGGCCAAGTTTGGCCAAATTAGGATTTAGGCGACACCTAGGTGGTGTGCCGAGGTGGTCACCACCAAATTGGCTGAATTAAGCCCTAGGCAGGCGCTTAGGTGGTCTACCTAGGTGGACACCGAGTTGGCCAAATTACCCCTTAGATGGGGGCATAGAGGGCCGGATTAGGCCCTAAGTGGTCACCACCACCAAGCGCCCTAGACCTATTTTTGCAACAGGTGGTAAGTGAGGGGTTATTTTTCACATAAATTTTGTGGGTTTAATCTACAGGTGAAGGAACATTGAACATAATCTGGAAAAACAAGAGAAAAAGCTACGATATCCATGTTGGGTCCATTGTGTTCATACCCGCCGGAGCTACGACGTATCTGTTCAACACAGATAACAACAACAAGCTCGTCATAATCAAACTGATCCAAACCATTTCAACCCCAGGCCGTTTCCAGGTAATTAACGATTAAAACTAAATTTCTCGGAAAATTAAAACTAAATTTCTCAATTATATATTGCCGCAGTTCTTCTTCGGCACCGGCAGGAATTCGTTCTTGAACGCCTTCAAGTCGAGCATACTGGAAGCCGCTTATGATGAAAGCAAGGAGACAATAGACAAAGTGTTGCAAGGGCGGGACGATAGCCCTTTCATCCAAGTATCTGATGAGCAACTCAAGTCTCTGAGCAAAGGAGATGATACCATTTGGCCCTTCAAAACGGATAAGTCGTCGTCCAAAACAGAGAATATCTTCAACCACAAAAGCGTTTCAAACAACTATGGCGAACTCTTTGAGGTTGACAACGATGATGTGAAGGGGCTTGGAGATATCGAGGTTGCCTTCGCCAACATTACTCGAGTAAGTTCCCACTATCATCCTATATCCCTTGATCTAATCATGGTCCTTTGTCTCATTATGGTCACAATGCAAGTCTAATTAGCGTCATAATGCAGTATTTACTTACATAACTCAGTCTGGTTTGGGTCACAATGCACTATTTATTTACTTAGGTCAGTCTAATTAGGGTCAGGGTCACAATGCAGTCTGAGGGGTCACAATGCAATATTTATTTACTTACTTACTTCAGTCTAAGGGGTCACAATGCAGTATTTATTTACTTACTTCAAGGGGTCACACTTCACTCTGATCAACGTCACAATGCAGTCTGACGGGTCACAATGCAATATTTATTTACTTACTTCAGTCTAAGGGGTCACAATGCAGTATTTATTTACTATACTTACTTCAAGGGGTCACACTTCACTCTGATCAACGTCACAATGCAGTCTGACGGGTCACAATGCAGTATTGGGTCATAATGCAGTATTTACTTAGCTCAGTTTGATTAGACTGGTTAGGGTCACAATGCAGTATTTATTTACTTACTTCAGTCTGATTAGTGTCACAATGCCTAACGGGTCACAATGTAGTATTTACACTTCAGCCTGATTAGTGTCACAATGCCTAACGGGTCACAATGTAGTATTTACAGACAATGTAGTATTTACAGTTCAGTCTGATTAGGATCACGATCTAATATTTACTTATTTAGCTAGTGGGTTACACTTTCACTTAGGATCACAATCTAATATTTACTTATTTAGCTAGGAATTTACTTATTTAGCTAGTGGGTTACACTTTCACTTAGGATCACAATCTAATATTTACTTATTTAGCTAGGGTTACACTTTCACTTAGGATCACAATCTAATATTTACTTATTTAGCTAGTGGGTTACACTTTCAGTAGTGATTGTGGGATATCAAAAGAATCATTTTTTTCTAATGAATTTACCCATATAATCTTGGGTGTGTAGGGAGGAATGTTAGGCCCACTCTTCAACACAAGAGCAACAAAGCTAGCCTTTGTGGTGGACGGCAAGGGGTGGGGCCAAATGGCCTGCCCTCACGTCTCTTCCCAGTCATCATCAGAACGCACCCAGGAAGGAGCCACTCCAACCTACGAGACCATGAACGCCCAACTCCGACCCGGCACCCTCCTCGTCATCCCGCCCGACCACCCTTACGTCACCATCGCTTCCCAGGACCACAACTTACGGATCCTCTGCTTCAACATCAACGCCGATGAGAACGACGAGCGCGTGCCCCTCGCCGGCAAGAACAACTTGTACACCAACTTGGACGACACTGCCAAGGAAATCGCCTTCGGGGTCAGCTCGAAACTGGTGGACCAAGTGTTCGAAGATGACAACGATTTTGAGCTGTTCTCTAAGGGGCCTGAGTGGCAGCAGCGCGAGGAGCGTGCTGATCAGTAAGGGGGCGTCCGTGCCCGCGTGACATGCATCCTCGTACTACATGGGACCCCGTTTGATGCTATGCCAGCCAGTTTGTTTTAATAATTAAGGTCGAGACTTATATATGTTGTATGAAATGTGGTGGCGCAGAGCTGAGATGTAGATATATCGAGATGCCCTAAATAAACCTCTACCGGAATCCTTTGCTTGCTTACAACTATTTCTTTTTATTTATTTACATTAGTTTCCTTAGACTAATCTTAATCTTTCAGAGATTCTAAACACTAATGAACGCTTAACAAACCAATACGAATATACAAACAGAATTTTTAGGTTACCAATACGAACAAACCAACTAATACAAACAGAATTTTTAAAAACCTAAACAAACGAACTCTGAACTCTAAACACTAATAAACGCTTAACAAATCAATACGAACAAACCAACCAATACGAGGCTTAACAAATCAATACGAACAAACCAACCAATACGGATAGAATTTTTAAAAAACCTAAACAAACGAACACGAACAACTTCTGTTCGTTTATGTTTTGTTGGTTAACATTTCAATGAGGTTTCATTGGGATTTGGGTCTTACAAGTTAGGAAAATACTATATATACTCTATTTTTTACTTTCAACTTCTACTCTCCGACCATTCTTTCTTTTTTTTTTTTTTCAAAAAAATACTACATGTACTCTCACTTTTTACACTTCCAACTTCTAAGTAAATCATACCAATTTACTAGGTTTAGAGTCATTTTGGATTGGCCTATTGGTTTTGGGTTTTTGGCAGTTGATGACAACAAAGACTATGCAAATTTGGACCAACAAAACGTTCTACATTTGAAGA
This sequence comes from Ipomoea trifida, assembly GCA_003576665.1. NCBI lineage: Eukaryota > Viridiplantae > Streptophyta > Magnoliopsida > Solanales > Convolvulaceae > Ipomoea > Ipomoea trifida. The sequence continues at coordinate 18,092,928 of CP025657.1, read as the reverse complement.
AAAACGTTAATGTGAGCCCACAAAGAAACCCAGGATATATCTATATGGGAGCCCAATGACAAGAAACATAAAAACGCAAAAGTTAATGTTGGCCTCACGTTGGCAAACAGGAAGGCTACAACGTACGTGTACTATAAAACCTGCAAATAATCAGGAGGGGCTGTAAACAATGTACGAGAATTGAAAGATGGAGAAGTGAGCAAATGACCATGTTGATTGATTTGGTTGGATTTTGGCAGTGTTTCCAATTTGTTTTGACTAATTTGTGTCCACCCATGACCCACCCACCCACTCACCTTATTGGCTTCTTCTTCGTCCCCAGTCTGCTGCTGCATCGACACAGATCAGATGCAGTAGTAATCATGACTGCGCTGACGCGTGGATCAAAGCCCCCGCTTATATAGTTACTTGAATTTCAGTGTATAGTTCTATTCAACTCAGGTACTTATGCCAGTAATTTTTCTTGGGAACCTATTAATTGACTAATCATTGTTCAAACTGGTAAAAGTAGAGATTACGTTGACGGGAAGGTACAAATTGACTAATCATTTTCAATTAATTTCTCTTAAGAAATTAAGGGGTAAAAGTAGAGATTACATTGACGGGAAGGTACAAATTGACAATATTTTCAATTAATTTTTCTTAAGAGATTACATTGACGAGAAGGTTTACTATCTTATGTTGTTTGCTCATTATGAGGCAATTCGAGAGATAAAAGTTATTCTAGGTACATAAAGCTGGTCATTTTCAAGAACTCCCATTAACAACTAGGTTTGGCACCTCGGTGGTGACTTTTCACCATTTTAGGGCAGTTTCATTAATGTATTTTGAGTAAGTTTTTGAGGAGACTAAACTAAAGTGGAGGAGAGAGGGCCAGAGGAGGGGAGCGAGAGAGAAGGACATTGGTCTTTAATTTGCTGAAGGATCTAAGTTTCTGTCAGCTTTGTGAGCCCCACTAAGAAAGACAAGACAAGGCGCATAAATCTTTACTTTTTTTTTTTTTTTTTTTTTTTTTGTTTTGTTTTTCAGGCATGAATTAATCCTAAATATGAGTTCCATTACACCAAAGCCAAAGACATTAGTTTTATTGTAACACATGATGTCTGAAATGAAGCATGTGAGGTCTGAGCAACAAAGAAATGGGGGCACAGTGACAGTATGGTAATTAGCCAAATGGGCAGACAAGATTCATCTGAAATGGCATGGTTTCATGGGACCACCTCAAACAACACTACTCCCACTCCTACACGTTTCTTTTTTCCTGTTCCAAAAAAGCCCTTTCATCACACTTACATGTTGGATCCAATTACCCATCTTTTCTCTGCTAATATAATATATATATAATCAATTAAAGACTAACAAAAGGTTACATCTTCCTTTTATTAGTTTATAGTATCAGAAATGGTCAATCCTTTGCTGCCACAAAGGAAACCAAACCACTCTCTTACTAAGATTCTTGTCTCCCCTTTTGCCACTTTCATAACATTTCTTTTATCTTCTCCATGTTCAAGAAAGAATAATAGTGGTTGTCATGCATGCCATTATCAAACCAAAAAAAAAAAAAAAAATTCAAGAATTGAGTCAAACACATAACATAACGAAAACTCGAAAAGTAAAACGAAATGTGTACTTAGGTCATCCCCAATAGTGATTTTTTGATGGTTTTTGAGAAAGCAAGGATGATGTGGAGGAGAGAGAAGAAATAGGGTTCTTGCAGGAAGTATAGTTTTTTGTCTGAAAATGTGGGGCCCGCGTGGAGAAAAAGCTGCGCCACACCTGTGCATTCAGGGCAACTTGCGTGCCCAGCGAGCGCATGCATACACTACACGTAAGATCTTCTGATCTGTATCTTTTTTTAAATCACAACTATTGAAGATGCTCTTAGACTGATGATTAAATCCTCGAGATGATTATCAAGAACTCAACACTTACTACATACCCTCATCCAATAATAAAATGGGTTTCCAATAAAGTTGACAAACAAATAGGATTCAGCAATTTACCTCTTTGGGGATTTGGTAACAGAAAAAGAGGAGAAGGAGAAAGTTTTACAGTGGCAGGGAAATCACAACTCCCCATGCAAAGAAAGAAAGCCAAGACTTTGCCAAAATGTCACATCCATCTGTCTTGTCACTATGGCTTTCTTTTTTATGGGATTATATTCTCTCAAGACTTCAAAGATAAGAAACCTCCAAACATGTCTGGTTAAGGTTTAGCCTTGACTAGTCTAATTACATTAATATTCACAAAGGGATTTGCAGGAAACCCAATAATTGCCAGTCCCTTTCCTTGATTTCTGCACTTTGGGGTTTTCTTAAACATCCAAGATTTCTTCGGATCTGACTATGATCACGTCAGCAAAGTTTAACTCTTACTTAAAAGTAGTCTGTCCTGTAACTTTTGAATGTGACACAATTACACAAAGTACAAGACAATAAGCAATGTAAATAAAGAATTTGCATAAATCTGCATTGTTCGAAGTACGAATCGAAGTGCCCAAAATTTCAATCTTGCATTATTTGTCACAAAGCTACATTTGGATCTCTGTCTAAAAATAGGAAAAAAGGAAGAATCATTGGAGGGGTTTGTGTATATCATTTGTATGTTTGTTTTTCTGCAGTTATTCTTGGCTTTCTAAAGCATATTCTCCAGATGAGGACACATGGCTTTCTAAACCTTGCAGAGTCAAACTTCTCAAGAAACTGGACAATGTGTGACTACACCCTGCAGAATCAATGGCGCGGATTCAATGGCAAAAACGACAGATCAATCACCAAATAATGGAACAGCAATCGAGGTTTCCTCCCGAGCATCTGTCATGGTTACAGATTTCCTTGTTAAGGCTAGAAACACCATGCAGGAATCTGTTGAAAATGTGGAAATGCATGAAGAGAATGAGTAAGAGAAAACGACGAAAAGAATGATGGGAATATAGCCTTGAAAAAAGAGGGATTTAAGCAAGAAATAAACCTTTTCTGAGCATTGCAGAAAAAAAAAAAAAAGCGGCTCGTTTCAATTTGTCTGCAATGTTGGCTCAATATCTGGAACCCTTAATTGATATGACACGAGAACAAGTATTAGGTAAAACGCTAAGTCCATGGCAGCAATAACGTTAAAAGAAGGATTGAGTAACAATTTTACCGAGTAAGTTCGTGTTAAATGCAGCTGAGGGCCGCTTTTCCTGCTGGGATGCCATGATTTTATAAACGCCTGTTCAGAAATCAAGGATCCTTTTGAGTTCAAAGGAAAACGCAGTTTTTTTTTTTTTTTTGAATAATACTGACTTTCTCAACAATGTTCATAGCTACAGGAAAACGCAGTTATGCACAGACATTGTTTTGAGTGGATTAATGTTCCCGAAGAACAATGAACCTCTGTGTGTGTGTGTGTGACGGTTGAGAACTATCCAAGACGAGAGACAAATATGACAGCGAGAAAGAGAGCATACACTGATATATATGGATTGTTTCTCAGTAGTAATTCCATCCATCATATCCATGTGAATATGGCAACAGCTCTTCGACCTCGATCCTAGAGCTCGAAATGCTCAAGCTTTTCCTGATTCGATTGCGGTTGATGGACTCAACTTCTGCCAAGAATATACTATAAACTGGTCTGTGATCCGAGAACCTCGACTCTGCACGAACATAAGACATTTGATGGAGGCCTCGACCACACCATAGTATTCGATCACACCTTCATGAGAGAAATTTTACCGAATTTACACACTTATATGAATGCAAGTTTTGTGCTTATACTACATCGGTTATTCATACTTCATATAGTCAAAAGAGAGATTTACCACGCTGGTGTCCTTCGTTTTTCTTTCTGGTGTGTATCTTCTCCTGCATATCGGTCTGAATTGCTCGAGTACTTATAAGTTGGAGGAAAATATATTCTTCCTTCGCTCCATCCAGTAAAAACCCGACCTTTCCTTTGCTCTATTCGAAGCTGTTGAAAAAGGGGAAAATGGAGATTGATTAAACATTGTTCAAGTGAATGAATTTGAATTGAAGAAAGCGAGGAACAACGACAAATAATGGCTAACATGCCTGATCATTTTCGAGCAACACCCTCCAATTTCGCATCTCCACTAGAGCCTTTGCAGTTCGGTAAGACAGGGCAATGCGATAATTCAAGTCCCCGAGCCATATAATTCGACTTCACAAATGCAAAAAAACGAAAGTTTTTAACAAAAAAGAAGAAGTTTTGAGGTACTTCAAAACGAAGAAACAATGCATTGCAGGTAAGTAAAAAGTAAAGTAAGGCCTTTACTCGTGCTCGAGGATTGTTTGAGGAGAATTCTCGTCCCCAGTGCCATGAACTCTCGGGAACCTCGTTTTCTTTAGGATCTCCAACACATCAGAGTTCCGTCTTAGCTCATCGCCTTCCTTTTGCCCGGAAGTTAAATGGCTACAGACAAAGCAGAAGCTCGTTTGATGCAAAGACATGCTAACTGATATCGAGCCCTGGAAATACACACTTCATGAGATTAATTGCCTATTCTAGTATGGAGTAAAATCGAATACAACTTGGGTTAATAAAGCTCTAACAAAGCTTGTACCTTGTTCCCGAGATAACCCATCAATCCTCTGCCAACACACGAGACTTTCAGATTGCAAACATCGTCTCTTAGGTCAGCTTTTATCCACACCGTGAGAAAAATCCCAACCATCTGCTTGCTTGCAACTAAGCAGTACTTATTCGATTGCACTGTCATCTGTTTATCTCGATCATCAATGGAAATAGAACCATTATACGAGGGCGGGGAATATAGACCGGGAGAATCATCCAGCCCATTTTCATCATCGGAGGAACCCCCACCCCAATGGTCATTTGGATCATAGTCATTATGCATTTGTCCATACACTACTCTGTCACAAACACTAAACCGGTGATCAAACCGAGGCTGGGGAATTGAAAATTCGCTCTCCCTCATCCTCATGCTCCGGCTGAATGACTGGAACGAGCGGCGGTGGAACAGAGACGATGCACTCTCCCTCGTTGACCCCTCGAAGTCAGCATCGAGTTCCACAATGGGATTAGGAATCGGGGAAGGGGCATAGTAGCTACTACCACTCGTGTCAGGCATACTGTTTAGCGTTTTTCGTATAAGTGCTAGCCATTTTCTTGCTGGACCGTTATCTTCTGTGCCCAATACATTACCAGCATTTAGTGGAACAATTTCTTGAAACCTAAAAACTCATAAAAGGTTATTTTCCTTACATAATGGTAGAAAAAAATGATGAATTTGGTTGTTCTAACTCACCCTAACACATATATATCTGCAGGACTCGAGGTATGGAGCCATTCATCGAGACTTAAATCGTCAGGCGGAGATTTCCCGCCCACATTCCATGTAGCTACAAAGATCCTGATTCAAGGTATACACACATATTATAACCCAACTGTTCTCAAGCTTGAGCATTTCGAAATTATAGACCAATAAACTCATGAAATAAGACTATAAGAGCACACCTATAGTTATTTACATCTGTAACCTGAGAAGTATCGAGGTCAATCTTACTTCGCCTAACACGACCAGAGTTTCGTCTACACGCCATCATCTCTGCTGGTTCAATCAGAAACACAAACACAGGACAACATAAAAAACCCGTGCAAAAAAATGAAAAAAAAAAAAAACGACAGATTCTTTGCTTAGTCATATAAATCTAGTGGTTTAACTAGTGCTGTGGTCCAAAGGAAAAATGCTTCTGCTTGTCTGATACTGAACCTGATTTGCTTTTCTTAACAGTACATGTCTCTCTCTCTGCAAAATTGTTCCTCCATTCATCATCAACACCTGAAAAAGTGAAGATCCAAAGTCATCAAGGCTGTGTCATTTTGCTGCTAAAGCCATCAAAGCCACATCTTTTAACAAAACAATAAAAGAGAATGAACAAAACAAAAACCTTTTTTTTTTTTTGTTAAAAACTAGGAAAAGAGTACTAATTGGAACAGGTTTCAGAAAGAAGAAAACAAAAGACCAGATTTCAAGCTGAACAAAGAAATGGCAGACTTAATAAGATTCCAAATTTTAGCATCCTCCACAAAAGAGAAAGTGAATGGCACATATCAATACAGAAATAATTGTTCCTTAATCACTACAAAAAACAACTGAAAAACAAGAAAAACAACAAAACACACAAACAAGTCCTAGATCAATCACCTCCATAGAGGATATCATCCGCATGAAAGTCCTCAGCTTTGCCCTTGATATTGAACCATTTCTTGACCAGTGTCTTGGTCCATGAAATCTAAATCAACATAACCCAAATTAGCAGTTTTGAGCAGAAACAAAATACATCCCAAAAAAACAAAAATCATTAATTTTTACAAACAAACCTTAGGTTTCTTGAAACTTTCATCTCTCATTATTTCAGAACTTCATACAAAGATCCAATAACTGATAATCAAAATATAAGCAGGAACCCAGAAAGGAAGTTTCTTTTCTGTGATAAAAAGTACCAAAGAACGGAAACATATACCAAATGGGGTGAAACAGAGATACAGAGCCCTCTATTTCTTTTCAAGTAATGAAGAGAAACCAATTCAAGGGAATAAGATAGGCCCACTGGTTTTGCATTTTGATTTCTGGGTATTCCAAACACTGGGCAAATCCAAAGAACCCAGCTTTGAGAGTATTCTTTCTCTTGTTTAACAGCCCAGAGAAAAGAATCAAAGATACTCAGAGGGGCAATGCAGAAATAACAATATTGGTATTGGTTTCTCTTGTTCTCTAAACCTGGTTATGGGGGAAAAAACAGAAAAGCAAAGAATTTGAGCCCGGAGCTGTTTCTCTCTCTAAATCTTTGCCCTTTGGTCAGCAAAGTGAGGTTTTATCTACAATCCAAGCAATGTTCTTTTTCTCCTTGTTCCCAAACATGGTCCTCTTTTTTTGTTTGCTTGGTAATGAGAGGAGAAAGCAATTGAGGAAGGAAAGATGGAAAAGATGGAGTTAATCTATTGCGGACACAGCTCATCATACTACCTTAAAAAGAATGAATGTGGCTCTAATTCCCTTTTCTTTAAATATGGTAAATCTCTTTCAAAAAGACAGAATTTCTAGTGTGTTGAAACCTACTAATGTAGTTAGTAAAATTGTATGGGCATAAAGCATTGCTTTATTGGGTTTTGAGAAACAATAGTATCTTTTTATAATTTTGGATGCCCATGAAAACCTACATCTCACCGTGCGAGTGTGTACCTGGTAAATTATAATATTCTGTAATAGTCCGCAAATTATAAGGAGAGATAAACCGATCAATAGTATCATTGATGCGTGGAAAATATGTCAGAACTTTAAGGCTAAATTTACTTCAATTATTCGATTTATTTGTCCCCGATTCTGTTCTCTGTTATGTATTTTTAAATTAGAAAAATGCACAAGTAAACACATTAATTGGTCTATTTTACTTCATTCAGTTTTTCGTTTCTCCATAAAAATATAAAATTGATCAGGTTATTAACCTACAAAAAGTTAATATCACCCCCACTGAGGGGGACATGACCTCCATAAAGAATAGTCACTTCGTGCCACTAGAACACAAGGTTATTGGCAAATTGTTCGCTTTAATAATAATAGAATTTCAAAGTTTGTGTACAAGAATTGTTGTGTTACCAATGTGGATTTTTGGGTTTATAGAATTTGGAGAATGTATGTATGTATGTATGTATGTTTAATTTGGGTTCCTAACTTTAGTGACAATGGATTATCTTAGGCAATGAATTATAGGGGCAATGTGTTCATTTGCCTAAAAAACAAGTCTTTAGTTTTGGGTCAACCCATATTTGTGTCCCAAGGTGGCAAGGCAATAGTCCCAAATTGAGGGGTTAGTTGTGGTTTCTTGAGTCATTTAAATTGAAATGCAGACAACATGTTTGTGTGAGTGAATGGATTAATGTGAGTGTTTGTGCTTTGGATATGATGGTCCCAAACTTATAAAGAACATTAGCACATTAACATAGGATCATGGTAGGGCTAATAGGGGCATTTACATGCATGAAAAGTGTTGTTGTGTTGCTAGATTCACTTTGAGTTCCACTACCCATAAGCATAGCCCACACAATTTCTTAGGGTTTGAAGTGAACCCAATCTAAAAGTTATAATTTGTATGCAAGATTAAGACCCTAATCTGCCAGGGACAATGATAAAATTAGAATAGTTAAAGAGTAATAGTAGTAAAATTATTAGAATTAACAAATTTCACTTTTGGTCTCCTAACTAGATTATATATGAATCATATTTGGTCATTGACTATTACTCCCTCTGTCTCTTTTTGTTTGTTTGGTCCAGTTAACAAGGCTTGACTGGAGTTATTTTTTTTTTACTTCAAATTTTTTGTAATATTAAATTTAGTATTAGTATATAAAATTTATATCTTTAGAAACTACACTTAAATACTATTAAACACAAAAAATTAAATTTAAATATAATAACAAATTACAAAAGAAAATAAGCAATGAAGAAAAGGTTTTTTTTTTTCTTTTTTTTTTTTTGCGATTGGAGTAGTAGACAAATTCAATGGCACAACACACAATTATGGTCCTTATCTTTGAAGTGTGTTTAGAATAATATACTGTCACAATTGCTCTAATCACTCTCTAAAACACATCTTTAAGTTGATTTTCATATCTTCAAACGGATCACATTAAAAAAAAAAAAAAAAAACTTATATAGTTTTATGATTACAAACTAAAAATCATCAATTAAAAGTTTTCAAAAATTCCCTAAGAGTGAGCTAGGACAGGTCCATGTCACTTGATGAACAAAAGCATCATAAATTCATAATAAATGAATTTGCAAGTATTTATCAATTAATGAATGGTACATGCACAATGGATGAGTTAGAGGATTGATATTCTTGGCATTGTTATTATTTAATGTAAGTAAGAACAAATTAAAAATAATTTAATTTCTTGGATTAAGCTCCAAACAATTGACTATTCTTAACACACATGCTGCATGTGGGAGACTGTGTTTGGTTCCCCCTTGGCTCAGCCTTTGTTTTCATGTTCCAAGGGCTTTGCAATCAAGTGTACTATAGGGTTCTAAACATTATTAAACTATTAGTACTTTTTTCGATAAAAAAAAAAAAAAACTATATTAGTACTGTTACTTCATTTATTAGCTCAAACGTTAAACTATGAGTTTGTGTTTGACATGACACTTCCAAGATGGTTTCAGTCTTTCAGACCTATTTGCTGCCCCAATTTATCTTAAAAGAAATCCTAGTTATTCCCCTATATTTTTTAATTAAAAACAATGGGTTAAACTCAACCCAAAAACCTCCATTTATTTTTGATTTACGAAAAAACCTGCAATATATATGTTAAGGTGTATTCTGAGTGATAGACTCACCTTTTGACCTTAAGTGAAAAAGAACAGAATGAGACAAATTAATTTAAATTGTCCATAATTGATTGGTCCAAACCTATAAAGATTAATAAATAGCTCTCACAAGGATTTGAACTTAGAACTTTGTGATTACTAAATTAATTGTCCGACCAACTTTGTTGAGGTTGGCCTCCAAACAAAGCTAATATATACAATTAACCTCCCACTGTTTTGCTTATACGATTATGTGAATGAGGTAAATGACGAGATGTATCTCAGTGAGTTAGGGACTACAAGTTTATTACAGTGGTTTCAAGATTTACCTCGTTTTGACTTTTGCACCACTAAGAGCTTCAATACTGGTAGTTTTTGAAGAGTTTTTGCAGTGTGACTAAGAAATATAAGATGTGAAGGAAGAGAAAAAGGAAAAAAATCGTCATATTAACGCGACAGCTGCACGCGCCCGACTGAGCGCTATGGTTGCGCTACACGCGACCAATATTTACACATGGTGGGGCCCACTTCACATACTAAAAATCAACTCCTTGTAGGGAGAGGTGAATTTTTATCTCTCATCTCCCTCTCTCCTCCACGTAAGCATTGTCTCCTCAAAAATTACACCAAAAATCACTAATGAAGATGGCCTAAGCTATTGTCCTGTGCATTCTCCATATTTTATTACTCCATTTAAGAAGTAAAGCAAATTATAGAGATCAACTGATCAAATTAAAGACAACAATTTTGATCTCATTTGTAAATACTCATCTTCTTTCAACAATTCATGACGTTAGTAAAAAAATTGAAATGTTTTATGCGTTGTGGGTATCAGTTGACAGATTTCATAAGTTTGTTGACAAAGTAAAATTTTTTTTTGAGAAAATGACAAAGTAAAATTTTAGTAAGTAATAAGATAAAAATAGATTTATTTAAGAGTATATTATAAAATATTAAACTTTATCAAATTGGTACGATAGTAAGTTGGTTTGATATGGACTGTCTACAATTTGGTATGGTCCCAATCATAAGGGTTACCAAGACTTGTCAAAATCGAGCTAGTTGTCCAGCGAACAAAATGAGGCCTCCCGTTTTGTTCACCTAAGCAATCTAATCAAATTCAATTATTATTATTATTATTATTATTATTTGTAAACATATTATTATTATTATTATTATTATTATTATTATTATTATTATTATTATTATTATTATTATTATTATTATTATTATTTTGTGACAATAAATTTGTAGTCACTATTTAAAAATGTGTATTGAATAAATCCTGTTTTATGTAATAGCTCGCAAACCATACAAGAGATGTAAATTAAACCATACCAGAAAAAGCATGTGCAATGAACTCGACTAATTAAGAAATAATATGAACCATACCAAATCGTAGCCATTTGGTAAATTATTATTTGAGTAGTTAATAATTCATTTATTTATTTATTTTGGTACCATCATTATAATTGGACAGATACCTTCTAATACTCATATTATATTTTTGCATATAGTCTTAAATCGAGTTATTTTGGAAACAAAGGAAGGAAGAAACCCCAATAGAAAGTATGTGACACACAAATAAAAATCTACCTTGAAAAAGAAATTCCACACTGATCTTCTATGAGAAAAAAGTTAAAGGAAAACATATGACTATCAATCGTCTGATATGCGACTTTGTTCTTTCCATGGATGGACATGTCCTCAAACATTGAAATTGAATTTTTGTTAAATTGTTACATTTAATTTTTTACTACATCAAAATTAAGTTAATATTGAATTTATAAAGTTAAAATAAAGTACAATAGTTCACCAACTATCAAAAATAAAAAGCAACACATACTATAAACATATTTCATTTTAATGTCGTCTTTTTATATGTATCAATTTCCTTAAAGTTGGAACAATTGTTGGGATTTGTGCACTTGTGTAGCTATGCCGGTTGCAATGTATGTGCAACTAACCATGATCACCTCTCTTTGAATTTTCAAGGTTCGGGAATCAATATTGATCAGATATATAATTTCGTAATTCTTGCTATGCACGGGCCTTTCAATGAAAGCTTCAAATGATGATATGACACACAAATCAAGACCATAACTTCGCCACAAAAATTAGCTCATAAGTAAAGATTTTGACCTCAGACCAACTTAAGTATCACTTCACAATCTCTTGCGGAGTTAATGTGAAATCATATATATGACTATCCACATAAAGTTTATATTTTTAGTTCATACGAAACACATCAAGAATACCATCCGCTGAAATTGATAGGGATATATGATGAATGGATATGTAATGTTTCCTATATTTATTTATTGCGACCACTTCATAATAATATATATATTGCCGCTAGCTAATACTGAAGGTTGTTGTAATGCTTTTGCCACTAAACAAAGACAAAAGACATTCCTTCAATTAAATTCATTGAAGTGTCAAAGCATATAGGTATAGTAGCTAACCCAATTCAAGCTATATAAGCTAGCTAGCTAGTATAAGCAAAACTATAAACATAAATATGCAGTCTAACTATTAGCTTAGACTTTTAATTGGATGGAGCACATGATTCAATTTGGTATCAGAGTCACCCAAAAGGTCATGGGTTCGACTCTCCGCGTCACCCAAAGGTCTTCCGAATGTCCATAATTATTTTCCACACACGATGATGGATACATAGCTTTTTGGGTGTTCAAAATCAATTGCGGGATGGATGCTGCATGGCGGTATGTACCCGCAGAACTGGGCGATCGCCTCCACGTTCCTCTCCGCACTCTCGGACTGTTTGACTGCCCGATCGCCTCTGCTTCTCCGAGCGGATATGGCTTTTGTGGGTCTTCAGAATGTCCAGAATTATTTTTGGGTGTTCAAAATCAATTGCGGGATGGATGCTGCATGGCGGTATGTACCCGCAGAACTGGGCGATCGCCTCCACGTTCCTCTCCGCACTCTCGGACTGTTTGACTGCCCGATCGCCTCTGCTTCTCCGAGCGGATATGGCTTTTGTGGGTCTTCAGAATGTCCAGAATTATTTTTACATACGATAATGAATACACAACTTTTGGGTGTTCAAAATCAATTACGGGATGGATACTGCATGGCGGTATGTTGTGCGAAGCTTATGGGGATAATGTATAGCAAAGTCACAAACAATCGTGTGAGCATAAATATAATATGTGCAGTCCAACTATCTAGATACTTTCACGTGTTGCTTGGAATCCCATAAATATAATATGTGCAGTCCAACTATTAGCTTAGGCTTTTAGTTGAGATGGAGCACATGATTTAATTTGGTATCAGAGCCGCCAGTATCAGAGCCATATAATTTGGTATCAGAGCCACCCAAAAGGTCATGTGTTCGAAACTCTGCGCCACCCGCACACTTGAGGGGGTTTTAGTTGGATGAAGCACATGATTCAATTGCTAGTACAACATTTAACCTAAGATTTGAACCGAGTCTCATCGTGCATGCATTGGCCCAATTTAGATTTTAGTAAAAGGATTTGCACCGAGAGAATCCAATTCATTTAACATTATATATTTCACCCGATTAATATTACACATACTCTTAATTTTACTCTCAACTTACATAGTGCGTTCTGATTCATCCATAAAATAAAAAATGACCAACAATTTTTATTACTCTTTTCTTTTTAAAAAAAATTAATAAAATTAAGACATGTGACGAGAGTTTTACGTTATTAAATTCCTTATATCATTTTTTTCCTTTGTCAAATGATAGTGATACACCAACAATAGAAAGAGACCCTAATTTAAAGCAATAAGATGACAACCAAATGTTGAATGGAGAGACATTCATTCAACCTACTTCAATTTTTTTTCTTTTTTAAAATTATTTTGTTTTTTGTTTTTTGGATAAGTTAGTTGTTAACCTGGAAAGAAAGATATAAAGTTGATGGGTCATCATCCATCAATAGTTGACACCATTTCAAACAAGAAAATGTACCTCCACATGTATGCAAACTTCAAATAATTAATCATATCTTTGACGGAATTGAGTATATATATATATATATATATATTATTCATTTTTCATCTTATTTCTATAGAATGAGAGGTTATTTTCAATTCAGAATAATGGTGAAATCAAGTTTCAAATTGTACATGACAATTCAATTGAAATCATTAACTCCAAAACGTGCGCTTTGACTAGAAAATCATTTGAACTTAAAAAAAAAAAATGTAACTATGCTAATTAGTAGTTAGCAATTCAACCAACTAGTACTAAGTTGGCTATGTTGAATAGGTGACGATTTGTTCGATCTCCTAAAAGATATTATAAAAAATTAAAATAAAAATAATTGAAAAAAACATACCAAGACAACCAACTTGTAAGACGATGAAAATAGGCCAAATTAAATGAAGATAACCATAATTGTCTTTGTTCGACGAGAAAAATTTATGATTGTATCTGTCTAAACTTCATATTCTTGGATTCTTTTCTTTTTTCTTTCTCTTTTAATTTACACTTTTCATAATCTAATCATTACCATTTAACCACACAAGGTAGGAAGAAAAAAAAAAGGTTTAATTTTCATAAGAGCCAAGTAAGATATTATATAACAACTTATTAAATAATTCATCTAATTATACTAAGCAAATTTCAGTTGCTCTTTATTTCAAAGCTGGGAGAATTATGATTAGATTCTTGATTTTGACTTGCAAGTCAACAAGTAGGGTTAATCATGAGTGAATAATCCTTTTATGGTAATTAACACATTGTCTCAATCAAACATTTGTTTCACAAATCAAATCAAAGTTTGGAAGGAATAAGAAATATCTAGAGCTGACAATTTTCTTTCGTCATATTTCTAAATTTTCACTTTTTCTAAATAGACACCGTGAAAAATTCTCAATTACTCATTATCTAAGAATATGCATTAAATAAACCCGGTTTATATGTAATATAGTTTTAAAACTAAATTTATATTTTTAACCTATATAATCCATTCATTTTATATTATGAATAAAAAAATAGAATAAAATGGGTGAAAATAAACTAAGAGCAAATATATGAGACTCAATTAATTTAATATTAAATTTGTATTCAATATATATATATATATATATATATATATATATATATATATATATATATATATATATAATTTGAATATTACTCCATAAATCTGATATATAAACAAGTTTTAATATAAACCATTAACATTTTATATCTTTTTCTCCATCCGGACCTTAAAGAATGTAATACCCAAAAAAAATATATATATAATATGGCAAAATTGGATAATGACTCCTCAAATCACTCATACCACAACATATTTTGTCTTGCTTATTTTTAAACCTTATATATAATTAATCCGTCTATTTTTATTCTAACTCGATTAAGGACTACTCATAACTCATCCAACTATTATTGGACCATTATTCAATTTGTATGTGTCATTCTTGTGCAAAGGTCCTACTTATTTTCTCTGTATATCATTCCAATTTTATCGAATGTCCCTAGAGGGACCATCACTGAGAATATCAAGACATTGAAATTAAATTCTCAATGAAAGAAATTGTTTTATTATTATTATTATTATTTTATTTTTTATTTGAAGGGTGCCTAAATTAAACTTGTTTTGGTGTTTCTCGTTAAGATTTCTCGCGGTCAATGCTCTTTTCTTTATCACATGGAAATGAAAGAAGCATTTCCGAAGCACATCTTTTCCTCAACGTGCTTTTCAGTAACTTAAATGCTGATGTTGACCTCTTCCACTTTCAATATCATTTATTTATTTATTTATTTTGCAGAACTTTCAATATCTCTTCAACATGCATTTTATGAATTCTTATGTATATGCACTAATTGTAGTTTTTATTGGAGGGTACATGTGATAACTTATCTCGGTAAAAAGTATGGACAAAATTCACACTCTTTCATATTAAGAAATCAAAGAATATGATCTTACCATTACTAAAAATTTTAAATTTGTAATAATTATAAAATTAACCTCGTTCTTAAAAGTTCTCAATAATTATATTATAAAATTTGATGGATAGCTGGGATTAGTCCATATACTTGGTACAAGAGGGTCATGTTCTTATTTGACTAATCTTATGCGTTCGTGTTTATTTTTTTTTATAAAAAAAAAAATTTAATGGCCCAAATTTGATTTCCTAAAATGACATGAATGAATTTTTTTGTTAAAGTGGTAGTAGTAGTATCATTTTTTTCCTTTAAAAAAAAAGTATGAACACATGGTTAATCATTGAACAAATTTGTTTCTTATTTTCTTGGATCATCACCGTTGCGATTTGGAGCCGCGATTTCTTCATCATCGATCGAGTGTTCGTTGGAATTGAAATTCACTTCATAGAAAAGTTTATAACGAACAAACTATATCTAAAGCAAATATTTTATGGGATTAAGATGTAGGAGAGTTCAAATTTGGTGCATCACATTAATGTCTTCAGCCAGATAATCTTAGATTTGGCAAAGACTTGATATCAAGATTGAAGATGAAGAAAATGCGATGATCTTGCTATGTTCACTACATCTTTCCTTTGAACATCTAGTTACTCCGTATTACTCTTACTTATGGGAAAAACATGATCGAGTAAATCAATGAGAACTCTGCAACCATGCTGGCTCATAATAAACGTATGCAGAATGCAAGAGAGGGTTGTGTTGGTGAAAGTTTGTATGCTAAGGGGAGTCAGGATCGTGGAAGGAAGCAAGAGAGAGATAATTCTAATCTAAGAAGAGAAACTCTAGGTCTAAGTCTAGAAATAGCAAGAAAATTCAATGTTACAAACGTAAGGAGATTTGGCACATGAAAATACATTGGTTGTATCCTTAGGTGTTGTATTACCACCATCACCATCACCATCACATTTAATTAAAGAAAAATATTTTCACTCTTTGTGGACATATGCACATTGTCGAACCACGTAAATCTTGCCTTCTTTACTTTATTTTCATTATTATTGTTTCTTGTTCTTGTTAATCTCGATCAACATGTACATATATGGTATTTATCAACTTTAACATTTTGTTTCTATAAATTTGAACCCAAACTTAAAAGGGTTATTACCGCTCCTACTTTAAAAACTGGTGGAAGAGGTAAATCGATGTCAACTACTCACAAAACAAAGATTCTCAACTTATTTTAGATTGATTAACCATTCGAGTTATACTCAGCGGCTAACATTTTATTTCTATATGTGTATGTATAGGTGTGTGTATGGAGAATAAATGATGTTGGTGTTAGATATAAGGATTTGGTCCATTATGGCGGGGCACTAGCATTAAATACTCCCAACCATAAAAGAGTGTGAGCTAAGCAGCTAGGTGGGTGGCATGGACCAGTTGGCCCTCTTTAACGTAGGGACCATGATGTCTGTTGTTTGGTTATAGGGATTGGTCATTGTATTGTATCTCTATCAGGCTTCTGATTAGGATCCTTCATTCTTGGGACCAGCCCACATTTAACACACATTCCCTTCTATCCCCAAAACATTCTCGTCTTTGGTCTCCAACTTATAACGTGAGATAAGCCCCAAGTTCAGCCTGTGTTCTTATGTAGTTGTTTGCATCACTTGGGCAATATGGACTGTGGGCTTCTTTGTCATGTAGGCCGCTCAAGAAAGGTTAGGTGAAAGGTCTGGTTTTATGCGTTTTAAAATGGGGGTGACTTGTGGCTTGTCAATGGACCTATGGGTCATATTTCAATATTTCATGGGTAATTCGCGGATTGTTATAAAGGATACGTATTGTCACGGGCATAGAGTCTGGTGCAGCACACAATGTTCGTGCGGCGTCTCGGACCTCGCATACTCCATGGACCAGCCTTACCCACACATGTGCCACATTGGTTTCGCCTTGCCATATGCTCATCAAGAGAACGACAATAGCTCTCAACCAGTTGTGCCTTTCGAATTGTATCCGTCCCTTTCCTAGTCAAGTCCAAGACTAGCGACAAGCTCCCCAAACTTAATCGGGTCGGCATGCTTGACTCGGCCAGACTTTAGTGTCTAAGACAGAACAACCTACGTCCCCTTTACCCATAATGCAAGCTAACCAGTTGACAGTATGTATCCTTAGCAGCAAAGATTAGTAAGAAGGTAGTGTCGTAGTGGACTAACTCAAACCAATAAGGTTAATAGACCACTTTCACTCGAAATCAAACTTGAGACTTTGTGGTTATCAAGTTAACAATGCGACTAACTTGCCCCCATCTTTGAAATAATCTTGAACTATGAAAAGGGTAGAGGTTAGATTTGTTAGGATTGCTGAAATGGGTGGCCGAGTGTGTGTGAGCATAATTCTTATATATGCAGATCACGAGTGTAATTTTTGTTAAAATACTCTCTCAGTCGAGTTCAACACATAATTCTTCCAAATACAATTTACATATCATATATAATATGTGAGCTATTACAAAAAAAATAAGATTTACGTAATAGACATTCTCAAATAATGACTACAAATTTCTGTCGTCACAAAAGAAAAAAAAAATCATAGAAAGACTAATATAGCTGTTGCTCCTATGCTGGACTAAAATTAAGAAATCCAGATTCGGATGAAACGACGCCGTATGCTGGACTAAAATTAAGAAATTCAGATTCGGATGAAACGACGCCGTGAGTAACTGGAATCAAGTCAATCACCACACGAACCTGTTCGTTCTCCCCGTGTATGAAACCCTAGCTTCAATCTGTATTGATTAATCCTATCACAAAGTTGTGTGCTTTGAACTAGCAGAACAGTATCGATTTGGGGATAATGAAGAGGACGTTTCCATGGAGCAAGGGAGAGGACGACTCATCATCGGACGACGACGGCGACTCGTCGTCCGTCGATTCAGATGCCGAGGAAAATGCCGCGGAGAAATCCTCCAAGGATAAATCTTCTCGAGGTAACTTCATTTTTTCTTATCCAGATTTCGTAGAATTTGTATAAAACTGTTTCAACAATCTCTGTCGGCTAGAATTAGCTCATTATTTATCTATATTCCAATTTCATAGAATTGTATTTATATAAACTGAAATGAAGAATCTCTGCTACTAGGAAAGCGTCCTTGTTTCATCTCCAGAATTCGTAGAAATTGAATAAACTGAAATCAACTCGCTCTGTTAGCTGGAAATAGCTCGTTATGTTGCTGAATTTTGAAAGCAGATGAAGAAACCAAAAAAATGGCTTCATATTAGGTTTTAGCTTCTTTTTTTTGTGTTAATGCAGCTGAGAGTGGGAAGCAGAAGAAGAAAGGTATAGACTTCGAAGCTCTGAGTAAGCACGGTTACAAAGGTGGATTATCGGTTCTGAAAGTACCGCCTCCTAAGGAATCAGATGAGCAGAAGGATTGGACGTGGTCGAAAGGGGAAAATGCTCGGGCTAAGGAGAAAGAAGAGACGTATCAAGATAGACAGAAGACGAGGGCTGCACTTCTTGAAGCGGAGGAGCTGGTACACGCCCGAACTCAGAAAGAGAAGAACCTGTCTTTCTCGCAGAAGGAAAAGCGGAAGAGGGATATGGGGCAGGCTAGCCGAGGGAAGAACTATGTGGAAGAGGAGAAGCGGTTGCTGAGGGAGAGTGGCATCTACTCAGGTTTTGATTCTTGATCCATTCACTTTTTTTAGTTCTTGAACATGGGGAAGTTTTATGCATCGAGTTATTATATTATGGTTTCCAACTTAGTTTTTCTTCTCGTTGTTGCACAATCCCCTTTGTATATTCCTCCAATAGTATTGGGCATATATCTGCAGCAACCTCCAACAGACACCACAATAGTTTTGTTCATACTTTGAGTCGTTCTATGAAATTACCCTTTGAACAAATTTTCTCCGTACTTGTTACTAAAGCTATGCATATCTAATGTTTACAGTGCTTTTCTTGCAAAAGTTTAGAAGGCTATTGATATACACTATAAATATATTCAATTACATTATTTTGGATAGTTAAAGAACCCTTCCATATCCAAGTAAGGCTCTAGATGAACCTATGGTTTGCACCATAGTGCATACACCCAATGGATTTAGATATTTGGCCAAATACATACATACATACATATATATTCTCTTGTGTGACATTGCAAATGCGGAAATTGGTCACTCAAGCACTGTTACTTCATCAAACTGAATCTATGTCTGATTTCGGTTTGTATGAGTGAAGCATATACTTGCATGCACCAACAGCCTCCCCCACTGTTAGGAAAATCCAATCTTGCCCGATTGTCTCTATTAATTTTGACTTGCTCATCTTCTTCATCACCTCTGCTCCCGGGTTAACCAATACAAACTGCAAAGCCAATAAATCAATCAAAACTCTACATGTTCTAATCCCTGTTTCTTTGTTTCCTTTGCACTGGAAAGTTTTAGAATAGAGTGACTTTCCATATACTCATTTCCAAACGAGATATACTATACCTTGAGGTCTCTTCTGTCTGCGTTTTTCTTAAGCTCTTCGAGCATGCTGATTCCACTTGTATCAATGTTCCCAACAGCTGCAAATCAATCAAGAATAGTATAGCGTATTAGCGTGTAAACTTTGGAACTAAAGGTGCTTTATATATAATAGTGTAGCATTTCCCTAACCTCCCATATCAAGAATCAGATACTGCAGGCTAGTCTCTCCCGAGTCTTTCAGTTTGTCTTCTTCGTCGTCTATCCATCTTAAAATCCTTCATGAACAAACACCAATCTACTATTACACAAAGATTCTGATGGTTTTAGTAAGTTATGTGTGATGTGTAGTTTACCTTTCTCTCAAGTAGCTTGCATTGGCAAAGTAAATTGGGGCACCAATGTCTAGTATGAGAATGCCTGGAACACTGTCAGTTTTGGGATACTGTTCCACATTTCTGTAAATCTTGGTATCAGGGAGGTTACCCAGAACTAAAGTCCTTGGTCTTGCAACAAAAAGTAGCACCCTCAACAATGACAATCCAACCTGCACTCACACCACTCAGAATTTCAGTTTGGATCAATTCTAGTCTACCATGTGAACTTAAAAGTCTATCAACACCGATATCTTTTGCACCTGGTGACAATCATGTATATCAGCATGATTATACCGGCTAGGATTAAAAGTAATACTCCGTACTTTATGATAGTACCATATGCAAAAGACACCCATGTAGGTCAACACTTGAATTTTTCGAACTTTAGCTTCAATCAAGTTGGTCAAGCTGTTGACTTGGTCACTCCAAGTTAGAGCGACCTATTGAACTTCTTAGTTTGAGTCCGTTAACGATGGATAAAATAGATTAGTTTACTTCATTGTGATCTTTTGTTGAATAAGGTCAGGCCGGATTTACCTGTGCACAGTCTTGAGTAGTGACGGGAGGTTTTCATTGTCACCAATATATATATATATATATATATATATATATATATATATATATAAAAGCCAGTGTTCCCGTGAGTCCACCATGTTATATGAGTCCGTATGGACAAATACTTGAGATCAACATCGCAACTGGGCAACTGGGCACTTCACTTGCACAGTTGGTCAGATCTAAGTCATTGATCTCAAGCATTCAATGGCACAGATCTGTCCACTCGGACTCATAACAGGATGGATATATAGCTATAAAAGTTGAGGATTGGGACTTACAGCAGTGACTAGGCCAACAGTGACGCTGCCAAAGACCACACCAATGTAAGCACTGATGCAGACAAAGAAGTCGAACTTATCAACGTGCCAGAGGTGAATGGCGGCGTTGTAGTCAATGAGGCCAAGCATGGCGGCGATAATGATCGCCGACAGAACCACAGTTGGAGTGTAGTAGAACAATGGCGTCAACACCAACAACGTCACCATCACCGCAAACGCCATCACGATGTTCGACACCGCCGTCTTGCATCCCGCATTGAAATTCACCGCCGATCGCGAAAACGGCCCTGCCGGTTCACCCCAGATTATAACTCTCAAACCGTGTAAACAATTATATTCAAATTATAACACGAGCCAGTGTCCATCTTACAGACTTTTGTCCAAAATGATATTCAAATTATGTATATGCAATTAACATAATATGTTAAGTATATACAAATACATAATATTTTGATTATCATGCTTCATAATGCAAGGTGGACTCTAGTATGTAGTATAACTATTACAAATAGACGGATTAGATTCAATTCAGCCCCATTTGGGCCGATCCGACTGATTCATTTACGAGAATCAGCAATTAGGATTAGCCCGTTTTATACTATGAACATGACTAGATTTTAATTTTTAGCCCATGAACTGGGCCTTGAACTGATCCAAAAAATTAGTGGGCCAATGCAGGCCAGACGGCCCGACCATGCTGGCTCAAGGCGGCAAATTATTGCATGGACCATGGTCCACACAGCTGTGTGGATCAAAATAAAAAGTACATTATTTTTATATTGTAGGTACATTATTTGATAGTATATATCAAATAAAATAATGTACCTTCAGTAGAAAAATAATGTACCTACAGTACAAAAATAATGTACCCTCATTATAAAAATAATGTACTTTTTATTTTTGGTCCACACAGCTGTGTGGACCATGGTCCATGCAATAATGATTGGCTCAAGGCCGCACATTTGACACGCACATTTGACACCTCTAAGAGACGGCATCCGTACCGGTAACTAATTATTATGTGGACTCGAGTCTAAAATACATAATTTACATATTGAATGTTCACAATTTATATACTGAATGTTCAGAATTTGAATGGTGAACATTCAGTATATAAATGAGCACGGGTCCACTTCGCACGGCCCATGGTATAACTATTGCATACCGGTGGTGAGGTAGCAGGAAGTGCAAGAGCCGACGATGTTCATCATTCCGAAAGCGATCATTTCTTTGTTGCCATCAATGTTGTAATTCTTGAACATTGCAAAACTCCTGCCCACAGCTATCCCTTCCTGCACTCCCAGACAAACAACATTAAACGCCTCGAAACACACAATCTTAACGCAACAGCCTTGCCCAGTGCAGTGACGCAACTCATTTTAACAGCTAACGATCATGCATGGAAGCATAAATAGTATTTGAAAGTTTGGAGGTATATATATATCATCGGAAATGGCGATATATAATATAATATAGAATGAAGGCGTATCGTACGTACAGCAAGCGCGAGAACGCCCGTGACTATGCCAGTTTTTATAGCCAGTGTCAGATACGCTGACCCAAAATTCAGATCCATTATCGACGGGGGGTTTAGCCCTTTCTTCAGCTCGCCTATCTGCATTCACACAACATTTTTTAAAATTTACACTATGGGGTTTTTGGTAAATAAGGTTTGACTGATAAATAGTATTAGTTGATTGTAGAAAGATATTCGGTAAATTAATAGTTAGCTGATAGCTAATTACATAGAAATCAAATCTCTGACCCTAGGACTAAAATTTGGAAAATATTAGTTGAACTTCCACTCCTTACTCTCAAGGTTCTAAATCACTCTGAGATTTACACCGCTAAATTATGTCATGGGGCAATAATATCGTAGTAACATAGTAAAGTGTCACATGAGGAATATAATTATCCATAGATATATATAGTATGTAGTCACAAATTAAAGGGGCAGCCAGCTATTGAATGAAGGTGGAAAAGTAGCAGACAATAGAAGTTGGGTGTCTACGCATCTGTGTCCACGAATACTGCCAATCAACAGATAATATATGTATGCACATATAAACAAGAACGCCATATTCTGGTAATCTGCCATATCTGCTAACCTTTTTCTCATAATTTTTTTTTTGTCAAATCATTACACCTGAACACGTCTGGTTAAGTTAGAAAAGATCTACGACATCCATTTTATTTACACCCATGGTTTCTTTTTCTCGTAATTACTAAAGAGTTTTTTTTTTTAATGGAAGAAAACAAATATAAAAGAAACGAACATAAGACAACAAATTCCGAAATCCCAAGAAGAAGAAAGAAAATGTTACCACTTGAACGCCATGTTTTTCAGCATGGGTGAAGTAAACAAGAAGAGTTCCCAGTATGACGGTCGTCAATGGAGCCATTGCTGATATCCAGAATAGATTCTTTCTCCTTTGGCTCTGCATACAATTCAATAATATTTATGTTATGATGTTATAGGGATGCACTCCGAGAAAAGCCAGCCTTGTAATGTTATAGGGTTACGTGACCTAAATTGTTATGCTATATAGTATGGTAACATTTCTTTTTACGGATTTTGACCAGCTCAATTAATGGGCAAAATGCTCATGGGACAAAAGTGCATGGCCACTCAAACCAACTAAGTTAGTTACAGATTTTATTTCGTTATTAACATATTTTATGCGGAATTTATAGAAAAATATTGATTTAATTAATTAAATAATAGCATTGTTGAGGAATCATGGACTTACCAGGTATCTAGCAAGCATAAGGAAGAAAAGAAAAGCAATTCCAAGAACTGCACTTTCCCATCGCCACTGCAATAATTAAATATTCCATTAAGCTTCACCCATTATGAATATCCATAATTGAACTGCCAAAAACCGTTTTGTCTTTCTTTTCTTGTCTCCCTACCAATTTCTCACCACACATGTCACGACATTTACCCAATAAACACCTCAAAATAATAAATTTTGACCAAACGTATCACATGTCGAAATTTACTCAATAAACACCATCAAATAGTAATTTCTCACCATACATATCACATGGCGAGATTTACTCAATATACACCCTTCAATAGTAATTATGAGCTTTTTTCAGATTAAACTGACTGCTGAGCCAAGCACCTTCTGCTCATATGACATATAGTGACTCTCTCATATGGAGGTTATGAGACCGAGCCTCAGTGAGGGTGATATTGACTATTTGTGCTTCAGTAGGTTGAGAAATTATAAATGAACAGACACTACAATGTCACTTGTAAACAAACAAACAAAAAAAAAAAAGAAAAATAAAAACTTGACTGCTGAACAACATGCATATAGGCGATGAACATTGTATATGTACCTGATGAGTCTGTGAGAAGACAGATTTCATGACGGAGACGACGTCGGTGGCGTGCGTGAAACGGTCGAGTCCAAGTATGCCTTTCAGCTGCTGAAGAATGACGACGGTGGCGGCTCCGGCCATGAACCCCACGATGGTTGCATGGGACAGAAAATCCACGATGAATCCCAGCCGGAAAACGCCCAGGGCGGTCTCGAACAGCCCGGCGAAGAAGGTGGCCGTGAAGGCCAAGTGGAGGTATAGGGTTGGGTTCTCCGCCGCGTTCACCTCGCTCCCTAGCATTGACGCCGTCAGCAGCGACGCCACCGCCACCGTCCCCACCGCTAAGTCCCTCGAACTCCCCATTACTGCGTAAATCAGAGGCGGAATGAAGCTCGAATCTGTTGCACCAAACAAAATTATTAATCCATCATGCATTTACCCAACAAATGGAATAAAGATTATCGGTAATAACCACAAAGTTACAAGTTCCACCGTAAATCAGGAGTGATTTATTAGCCTTCTTAGTTTAAAAATGACATATGAGCAATGATTTATTAGAGTTTACCTAGTACGTATCCTTGGTAGCTAAGATTTTCTGGTCATTCAGAACAAAAATTTAGGACAAGCTAGCCAAGTTGGTCGAGTTGACTTTGTAACTATAAGATTACAAGTTCGACTACCCATTCATCAAGTCGTTTATTGGTCAGCAATGAGCAAACTAAAGACTTGGTAAGGTAGCTAAGATTTTCTAGTCATTCGAAAAAGAATTGGAACAATCTAGCCAAGTTAGTCTAGTTAACTTTGTAACCACAAAGTTACAAATTCGACTACCTATGAAAGTCGTCTACTGGACAGTAATGAGCAAACTAAGGCTACAAGTGAACTGTCTATTGGTCAACAATGAGCAAACTAAGTTTGTTTGCTCATTGTAGTATACTTTACGAGCTAGGGTCAAAAGACAAATTTATCCTTAAACACTCGCGATAGTGACTGGGTTTTTCTCAGTCACCCAGAAAAAAGAATTGAATAAAGATTGTTTCTTTCTCACTCACACAGGCCAAGAATGGGCGGCAGGTTGGCGAGCTTAGCGTAGCTAATGCCCTGAGGAATGGCGAGGCTAGCTATGGTGATTCCGGCGATGAGGTCGGACTTGAAGTACGCCAAGCTATACTTACTACCCCATTCTAGAATAGGGAAAACGTATTGAAGCCCGAGAACCAACTTCCGGCGAGGCGACTGGTTCTTGAATTGCCGGAGAGGGTCGTCCGGCATCAATGTCTCCTTCAGCGTGTTCGCGAATGACTTGATGAATGGCTGCGGCGGCGGCACCGCCACTCGGTGGACGCTCTCCACGCTCACCGGCGGCGCGTACGCGTCCTCACGCTCGGCGTTTCCCATTGTTATTCTTTTCCGGCAAAGAAAATCTAGGGTAGTATGGTGCACCGTGCACGTGCTTGGGCTGTGTAGGGAATGGCAAGAGTTCTATTTATAGATAGAGGCCAACTATATGGAGGGAGCAACGTGCAATATTTCACTAATTTATTGCTTTCCATAACACAAGCAATCAAAGAATGAGGACTAGTTGTCAATAAACAAAAATAAAGCAAAACTTAGGTTTGGACCTAAATAGGATGGCCCACATGTTCTCTGACCATTTATATTATGGACCAGGGTTCACGTAGCATTATGGACTTTGAATTGAAACAACGAGGTAGAAAATTTATACTTGTAACGTATAGAATTCATAACATAAAACATAAAAAATCACAATATAAGACACATAATATAACATTTTGGACCGAGCTGGACTGAAAAGACGAGGTACAGAATTCAAATTGTAATGTACAGAATTTTATAACACAAGACACATATACTTATTTTTCAAATCTGATTTAGGTACATAATTTGTGTCCATAGACACAAAAGACACAATTATTAATTTGTTTAAGGTACAGAATTTCATAACGCAAAGCACAAACATAATGTTACTTCGGATTGTACAATTAGTCAATTACATTACCAACATGTTCACTAATTATCTAATACTTTCTGAGTCTTTCACCTATATTAAATTTATTGTATTTTTCATAAGTTTATTAACTGATTTTTCGGTATTTAAAAATATCGAGGCAATATAACATTATATTACTCTTCACTTATGATGATTCGGCATTTGATGAATGATGATTGGTCCACATCGGATACGTGTCCATGTGACAATTGGATGTCTATTGATCAATCAGATAAAGTTTGAGTCGGTACTCATATATGATTGTGGTGTTAGCGAGGAACAAAAATCCTTAATTAGTGAGCTATATGAAATAGAATCTTCTCATCCAATTTCTGGTACACTAATAATTAACCAGTTAGCTATTTGTATGAAACTTCTAACCTCAATTTTCTATATACATATCAAAGACTCAACTCTATGATTGAGACTTGAAACAAATTTCTATTTCCCTTTTTTGGTCACGCGTTTGATTTTTGTCAACACTCTCTCAGTTGATGAATCTGTTGCACATAGTCTTTCTAGTGTGGTTTACGGTATACCTCTCATGTGTGGTTTGTGGAATATTACACATTTACACATTAGCGATGTTTATCCAGTGCACACTCTTAAATAGCGACTAATAGGTTTCTCTTGTCATCCAACAACAAACAAAAAACAAAAACATTGAATTAAAGTTTCAATTTCAACGGCCAAATAATGTCACATTTGTTGGGAATGTGTATGGTGCTAATGTGTATGTAGGCCAAAATTAGAAATGAAAATATGAATAAAGTTGTATCACGTTAAGTAACACGTACTGCCTTAAAAGAGTGGTTTGTCCATGACGGGCTCAATCAAAGTACTTTGGTGTCACTTCCCTAAGTTAGCACAACTCTCTATAGAGCCGTGTCCCTGAAACTATAGAGTAGAAGTTGCAATTATAAGAATAATGAAATGAAGAGATTAAGAAGAGAGAAGAGGAGAAAGCTATCGCTCTGTCTCTAAATTGATAAAGATGGAGAAGAAGACCAAAATTTGTCCACAACCCGCACATTAGGCTGAACGACCGTGACACACAAGGTTTTCCCAATTTTCGCATTTCCTTCAATATAAGGTTTCAAAGCCCACTTAAAAATTCATCTAATTAGCAAAAAGGGGGAAAAAAAAAAACTTTTAATGGAGGACAATGGGTAAAAAGCAAGTCTCCCCTTTTCATTACCCAACAACATTTAGAGGCTAAAAAGAAAAAAGTATAGTGTTACGTACTCCTAATTTCGTTAAACACACAATAGTTATTAATTAGTTGGACCAACCAAAAGTATAAAGGAGGAAAGCTCGGTTTGGTAATTATAGTAAGTACTGTTAATTTAAGGTGACTAATATATAATAAACTGATTACATTAACTACATCAAGTGGTTATGTGTTAATGTGGGCAACGGCAGCTTGGTCCTACGTTATCTACTTATCTCATTGTTCCTTCCTACGTTAGCGCAATGTGTCTACGTTAAACTGTTTCAGTTCATCAAGTTGTTCAACCCTATTTTATTCTTGCTTTCGAATAATTCCATGTGCTTCCATTCCAATTGAAATTATTGGGAACTTTATCTTAAGACTTAATCCCATTATTAAACATGTTTTTATAGTTGACAATAGAAACTCACAATCACTATCCGAGAATATGTACGTACGGGATAAACCTTGTTCTTGTGTAATAATTCACAAATCACACAGGAAAGGTAAATCGTACTTGGAAGATTCTGTGCAATGAACTCGACTGGAAGGGTGTTGGCAAGAAGCGAATTTGTAACCTTTACAATTGATTATTGACTTTAACATTAATCGCATTACTACCCCTTTCTCATCTTTCCTCGTTTGAACTTTGCCCTTTACTTTTAAGGATATGACATCCTAAGGTGCTACTAAATACATGGATCTTATTATCAATGTCTATGAATGAGAAATCATATATCATATTGTCAAATCCAAAAAAAATAGGATTCTATTATAAAGTTTTGGATCAGCTAAGTTAGATATAAAATGAACTCAGAACGCTGAACCCGTAACGTGGCTCTAATATAATACCATTTGTTAGGATCAAACATTTACCACTAGTCCACTCCGTCAAAAGATATAGCTTGCAACTTTATTTTCTTATACACCCCATCACATTTTCAAGAACTACTTGACCCTTTACTGACCTCGCTCCGCCCAACAATCACCTAACTACCAATTACTAGATTCCCTTTACCAACCTCAACCCAACAATTTAGTTTCACCTATTGTATGTGTAATTCAAGAACAATCCGTGAACCATGCAACATATATGCATGAAAGAGAGTGATAATTGAAACCCGAGGTGGCATGGATCGGATATATAAATGAATGATCAAGATACCGAATGCTTTGTTATGCAAGCAAAAACTATATATATATATATATATATATATATATATATATATATATATATATATATATATATATATATATATTAGCTAGCATGGATAATATATACCATCAAATAATATAATGCGTAGTAAATAATAAAAGATTAGCCACCAAAAATTATAAAGAATAATATGCACATTACAAAAGTATAAGTAGTTCACGGGCACTGGACATTGGGCAACTTGTCAGGTGCAGACAAGATAGATGAAAATAGTTAACAGAGACAGCACTGCATTGCTTGCTTGGCTTTGACGCCATTCTCTCTTAAGTCCAATTTTTTCTTCTTTTATGGTTTGTTCACACTTTGGTATTTGGCTTTACTATACGTATGCAGTCAAATTAGATGCACTACTACATATTATACAATGCAATATGTGTATCATTATTGCATGGGGACAAGCTATGTCTCATAATTCATCACTAATTATTGGCTATTAGAGCGAGTTATACTATTTTTATAAGGTAGAGAATTGAATGAGAGCTTTATGGTGCTAATGTTAGTACAAACTGTTGTGCTATATGGAGTAGATAATTGATTGGTTGTACAAGAGAAGTCATATTTATATATGCTTAAATTTGTCATTATCATGATGGAAAGAATTTTGAAGTCGGGGTCTTAAGGTGACGGAATTGCGACAGAAATAATTTCATCGCAAAATTTGTGACGCCTTATTCCGTCGCCTTATTTTGTGACAAAATTTATCCGTTGTGTACAAAAATATGATAAGTCGATAGACGACGAAACAGATTCCGTCGCAAAACATGATTCACGATGAAATTTTTCCATCGCAATTCGTGATTTTTCTTGTAGTGCACGAAAGGGTTAAACTTTATAATGTTCTACCATGTACCATAGTTAACAATAATTTAAACCTTTGTTTAACGAAATACACACAATGCATCCTTCAATTGATACACTACAATATACATATATGTTCTTGTCCTGAAAGGGGTGATTGAGTAGGTGGAACATGATTCTTGTATGGTACTAGATAGTCATGAGTTCAATTCTTACTAGCACTCTCTTAGTCAAACTCATCACATAGCTTTTCGAAAGCATAATTTATTGAATAATGCATATCCTCAAATAGCGGCTACGAATTTTTTTCGTAATCCAAAAATATATGCATGTTCCTTTCTAGCAAAGCAAGCAATATATCTGCAGATCAATCATATATACTATAGTAGTGTAAGCTGAGGTATACACACCATGCCATTATTCACCAAGGTAGGTGGTATTCAACTGTTGACATTACATAATTGGATGTTGGAACATCAAATAATGTTAATTAAGAGCTGAACAAAAAAGGATGATTGGTTCATTGGAATTGATATATAGCATCATAGGTTGACTTTGATGGGACCATATTTTGGAAGCCACATTAAGTGATCCCTCCAATATAACTTCTTAATAAAGTTAAGTCATCCAATTCAAACCACACAATGGAATGAAGAAAATAAATATATAATTAATATTTATTTTTATTCATTAATTTTCAAAAAAAAAGAAAAAAAAAAAAAGAACTATGGCATGCAGGTTACTCAGGTGAAATCTGCATTGTTACCCTAGCTGGCAAATTCAGGAGTCGAACTTGGAACATTGTAGTTACTAAGCCAATTGCTGGATCAACTCGGTTAAAGTTGCCCCAAATTATTTTTCTTCTAATAATTAAGTGTAAGACAAATGACAGAATGATTAAAAGTCTTAAGATTTTATCCCGCCTATTAAATTTCTTAGGTTTTCTAAAAATCCGTGAGAATATATATGAAATATACTGAAAGTCTTCTTATTGAGAAACTCATAAAATAGGGAGATAGAAAGAGAAAAATCAATGTATGTAAACATGTTAAGAAATAACACATCACTTAATTTGATACCAACATCATATTCTGAAATATCTATGTTCACGTGTTGTACAATAATTGATCCAAGAACATACTAACTAGCTATCACCTTATATGGATGTAAGTATATATTTCTCATACTTTAGTAGATAATATATATACTTTGTGTAAATCATAATGATTATTATCATCGTACACAGAATCGTAAGCATCCACTCACCAATGGCTGCTGTTACGTTGTTGCATACATTTCATGTATTTGGAACATTATATGAACAATGGTCGGATTCAGATCATCCAAGTGGAGAGGCCGGCTGTGTGTGAGATACATCATGGGTTTCAAATGAAGGTTTGATGTGAGATCGTCTCACAGATCTTTGCTTATGAAACAATCGGGTTAGGTCAGGTTGCAGACAATTTGATGTGTAAGTATCCTAAATTTTATGTAAAAAGTATTATGATTTCAATCTTTTAAGTAACAAGCAAATATCCCCTAGGCAGGGCGGCCACTCCTGCCACACATATGCACCTAAAAAAAAAAAAAAAAAAACACTTAGTAATATTTATCCTAGATTCGACTCGTCTCACACTATTGTGACTCAATCGCTTATATTTAATTAGTGTCAATTTTGACCGATGACCAAAATTATGGAAACAAATATATAATTATATGGGATTGATGAAATCACAATTGAGTGACATCTTGATTATACTACATGATATATTGATATATGAAAATGTTCTAATTGCTTGAAGGATATATCATGTATATATATACTAGTAGCCTAAGTGTAATAGCATGTTATCATATTAATAATATTCTTTCTCAACTTTTTTTTTTGTTTAATTTCTTTCTTGTCTAAAACCTTTTTTCAATTTTCTTTCTTCATCTTCCCACTTAGACTCCACACACTCAAATTGGGCAAATAACAGTGTTGTGTGGACCATAACAAAAAAAAAAAAAATTTAATGTATTAAAAGTATATTATTTGTGTACTGAATATACATTATATAAAATAATGTATTTTTAGTACTCAAATAATGTATCTTTCCTAAATACAATGTACATTTTTAATATATTATTAAAAGTATATTATTTGTATACTGACATTATTTGATAGTATGATCCACATAATAGTGATTGCTCAAACTCTTGCGACCCGATACTCAGTCATATCATAATGAAACCAAACAAAATTAAACTACAATTGTTTGTTCATTCATTATTTCAAGTTTTTCAATTCAATTTGGTTTCCTTATACATATTTATTAGTAATCAATCCTTTTCCTTTTCTTTTTCTAATTCCACTCCTGGGTATTTTATGTGTTATAGATTCCAGGAGAGACCCACTATCACCCAGACCCATTGGAACACACGTCATGATAGGTACTTAAACTCAAAAAAGAAAAATTAATTTCTTGTCAACGTCTTTAAGTAACTCTTTCTCGCTACGCACTCTCAACTTGTTGAGCATATAATATATAAACATAACTGTACAATTTAGACTTTTAATTAAAACGAAACACATTATTCAATTTGGTATCAGAGTCAGATCACATGTAAGGCATCACCCAATAAAAAAATATACTACGATTCAGGTGTTGCTTGAAACTATCACTCTACAATCTACAATCTTTTGCAGAGATGATGTGAGGTATATATGTCTACTACTCCGTGTGTGTGTGGGTATATATATATATATATATATATATATATATATATATATATATATATATATATATATATATATATATATATTACACCTACATGTATGAAATGTGTATGTGGGTGGGAAAATGGGCCAATGGGGGATTGTGGATCAGAGAAAGGGTGGTCCAAACAGGCCACTATACCATTATATTCATTATTATTATTATTATTCAACTAAATCTTGTGAAAAAACAAAGCATTAGCAACATTGCCACCCATTCCTAGGACTATGCATCGACACATGATCCGATGGCTGTTCTTGATATACTAGTAGTTGTCACATATATTCCCTAATGAATGGGCAATATGTGTTGACTATTATTTTCATCACATTAATTATATTATTGATCGAGATAGGAATTGTAATACCGATTAGACCGTCTTGATAATTTAGTCAAACACTTCTACATTAGAGTTTGTTTAAAAGTGTTGTCAGAACAGTGATTGAAGCGCTTAGGGTAGTACATTGCTCTAATAGAAAAAATTTCAATGAGAGGGATGAGAGACAAGTGAGAATAATTTGAGTGAAAAGATCTACCAGCCGTCACCATTCTATTTACTATAACCTCGTTGTTTTTTTAAGAGAAGTCTAAAACGTCTAAGTACGTATTATCAAATCTTACATATATATGAGTGATCAATGAATTAATTGCTAGCGGCGACACAGTTGCTCCTAGTCATAGAATCGGCATGAGGAGTTAGGATAGCTTTAGAACTTGGAAGGCTATGTACATGTCTACTATCAAGATGTTACCACTCTTACGAGACTCAGATTAGTTACCGAGCAATATGCGTGGACATTAGTTATGTTGGGTGGAGGCCCGTGAAGGGTCAAATCTATCGCCAAGTTACTAGGAAGATTGTTGAGCAAAGGCCTAATTGACGAAGTCTAGTACCTGACTTGCTTCTCGAAAATGTAGAAAAAAAAAACCATGTGTCTTGCATTGATTGGCTAAAAGAAAAATGAGCAGTCACCTAATAAAAGTAACAACCAATCAAAACGTAGAAATTAAAAGAAAATAAGGAATAAGATGTTGTATGTAGAACTATATATATAGTAAATCATATATACTTGTGGATCTTGTGTAGGGTAATGTAGCCATTCTCTTTGCATTGTTAGTAAGATTCTTCATCAGAAATAATCCATTGAGAAACACTCTAGGAAATGGGGACCCATATATGGATCTTCATCATCATCATCATGTGGTGCTTGTCCAACCAACAGCAATCACCACCTACCTAGCTTTATTACCATATTCTTTAATTTCTTCATGCTTTAGTCAAATTTTATTGAAAAAAAAAATGAGATTAAGAAATTAAGAACAATAACATAAAAAATGCGCGATTATTTAAGTGGTTTAATAGTGTGCTTATGTCTATGAGAGCTAAATAGCTTTATTATTATTATTTTATTATTAATTGTATTGATTATACATTCAGGTTATATTATGTAAGTCTAACCTATCTTGCATTTACAAAAGGAAAATGCTTTTTCTCCTCTGTATTTTCCCTCCAAATTAACTTTTCCTTCTTGATGTGACTTTCATTCATTGGGCGCCAATGAATTTACTGATCAATTATTAATTAAAAAATAAATTTAGCTACTAATAAGATAATGTCACATCAGGAGGGAAATTTTAATTTATAAGTGAAAACAGAAGGGGTTATAGCATTGCTCTTTACAAAATTATATATTAATGTATCATATCATGGCCAGAATGTCCCGCATCTATCACCGACCCATTTAGCAAACTCAATTCATATGGGACCCACAAAGACGGGTAATGTCAGTCTACTACGCTCAAGTCTCGAACACATGTTATCACTCAATAACATATAAAACATATACAACAAATTAAATCCCGACCACATTTGTTGTTGTTCCATACGTTGTACAAAATGGCCGGCCGGGATTCAATTCTGCAGAGCAATAATGCTAATGATACTGTTACCAAAAGTTTTGAGCAAGAAATGGGGCACCATCCAGAACCTTTGAATTGAAAAGGATAATAGCTTAGCTGAAAATGAATCAAGAAATTAAGATCGATGAACATGAGAGAGAGAAATGGAATAAAAAGATGGCTGAAGGTGGCAAGCTGGTCCTGTAAACGTAGGGTTGATGATAGAGATAAAGACTGGTAAAATCTATTATCATTTCATCCCCACTTCCCCATTACTTATTATTAAGCTTTAGAAACTTGAAAAACATAAGAAAAAACTCACCTTTAATTTTTAATGTGGGATCTCTATTACCTCATAATACCCATATATAAGTCAGAAAATGAAATTCTTGTGTTGAACACAGCTCAATTGATTAATCAATTAAAAAAATCAATAACTTTATTCTATTGACAGTTGTAACGTGCAAAATTCAATTCTTACTAAATGGAGGTATGGACTCGGGGATATATAGAGGTAGTGGGAGCCCTTAGAATTGGAGTACAATATTTTAGAAAATCAATTTATGTCGTAAAACGTTAGAATTAATAGCTTTTTTTTGTTGACAATAACAATGTGGCTATGTATGAAATTGACCATGATATAGAGCTATGGGCAATACAATTCAAGCACATTAGGCTGTTGAGATACACTATGATTTACCTCATTTATTAATACTCCCGAGTAACAGCATGCAGTTGAGTTAATAGCTTTTCTTTGCTGGCAATAACAATGTGTCTATGTATGGAATTGACCGTGATAGGGAGCTATCCTATGGGCAATACAATTCAAAAACTTTACGTTGTTGAGATACATTGTGATTTTCACAATCCTGTCGAGTCAGGGTGTGAGGGCGCTTAAATTGGGCGATTCCACCATTGAGATTCCACCAACAAAACCAAACGGGCTTACAACTAATGGGCTCAGTGAGCCCATTATTTATTGGGCCCAAATGTTTTTTTGGGCCCAAATGTTGTTAACAAAAGTAATTTAATGATATCCAATCATGAAAGTGAACCTAACCACAGCTTTGATTGCTTGACAGCTCCATTTCACCAAATAATCAATAGAATATCACATCTCACTAACCTCCCAATCACATCTCCAACCACTGCTTCTCCCCTCTACACATCACTCTTTAACTCCCATCTCACATTGTATTTCTTCTTATTATCCTACTAAGTTTTAGTATATATATCTCCAGACATTTCAGTTAACGTAATGCATTACAATTAGTTACTCATTGATGAATTCAACGAGCTCAGCTTCTACTTTTAGCAATTAATCAATTACGTCACGTATGATTGTTATAATCGAGAATATTTTTATCCAGAGCTACTATCTGAGCGTGAACACTGATAAATTGTGTTTACTTGTAATAATAGTTTATAAACCAACACAGCAGAGATATATCACACTAAGATTTGTGCGAAAGACTCGACTTGGAGGATCTAGGCTGACACAGAAAAAATTACAGTTGAGCACTTTTACAATTAAACCAACACAAAAAGTGTCGTTGTTGGGGAATTATGAATCAAATCAAACCCCATCATATGATTGTATCAAACATTAAACCCAAACGTACGTCCTTATGTTGTCCATGCACCCTGCCCCCCTGTTCCTCTATTTTTAGGAAAATACAAATCGAATAATACATCAAATCATATAACCTATTGTGGGAACAACAACACCAACAACAATAAATATATATATATATATATATATATATATATATATATATATATATATATATATATATATATATATATATATATACATATATATAGCCAGTTTGCCACCTTTGTCTACACTCATACCATGCTACATCTATCTTCTGCAATTCTTATTGGTGGATCTGGGCACTCGACATTCTTAAATTTCAAAATTTTCTCTTTTTGAGCTTAAAGTTTTGAGCTTTTTGTTGTTTACATATATATATGGTTGATGGTTTTGTGATGGTGTGAATTGAAGTGTGGGTATTAGAATGGAAAATTATGAAATTCTGGAGCAGATTGGGAAGGGGTCGTTTGGTTCTGCTCTTCTTGTCAGACACAGACAGGAAAAGAAGAAGTAAGACAAGAAATTAAATCATATATATGCATTGAAGATTTTTGCTTTTATGTTTGTGTATGTATATGATGTTTTTTCATTGGTTTGAATGTTGGTTCTTGTTTGTTGGCATTGAAGATATGTTCTGAAGAAAATTCGACTTGCTCGACAGACGGAGAGAACCCGCAGATCTGCCCACCAAGAGGTTAGTTGGTCTTATGAAAAGTTAAGGAAAATGTTAGTCCGATGATGTGTTTTGTCTCAACTAAAAGTTTAAGCTGATAATGAGACTGTACATTTATTACATAGGTAATGTTGAAGTGTTCTCCATTTCAAATGTGTGATTCTGTCAAGAGATTTTGTTGCAGTATAAAGGGTGGTGTAAGTTCATTGCAGGCTTGCAGCTGATTCATCATGACATTTTGGTTTTTTGCAGATGGAGCTGATTGCCAAAGCAAGAAATCCATACATTGTGGAGTACAAAGATTCCTGGGTTGAGAAGGTTCATCAAACTCCTATTATTAAAAACATTTTTATAATGATTTCCAAAATCAAATTTTGGATAGGCAGAAGTTGTCATATGATATAATGACTGCAATAAGAGGTTGCCAAAGGCTAGGCTTGGGCATCTCCCCGGGCAATTTATATCGTGGACCAGGGCCCACAGTACACTGAGGGCCTTGGTTCAATACACAGAATTTGACTTCTTAATGTACAGAATTCATGTTCTGTGTATTGGATCAGGGTCCAGTCATCTAGGACCTGGTCCATGATATAACGATTGATATCCCCGAGCCTTCAAATGGCTGGTCCAAGACCAAACCTCTCCGGGGCAATAATCCTAGGCCACCTACCCTTGTTAGCTTTAGACCGATTCAAGGTCAGTTCAGTCCTGAACCAGCCCGTACCCACCTTTAACTATAGCAAATCGATTTTGTTGAGTAATGATTGCTTTATGGTTTGAAAGAATATTACTGTTCCATTCTCAAAGTGATAACATCATTTTCAGGGATGTTATGTATGCATCATCTTAGGGTATTGTGAAGGAGGAGATATGTAAGTAAAGTTTTGTTGCAATCAACAATGTTGAAGAGATCAAACATTTAAACCTAGGGATTATCATATTATATTTCTTGTTCTATATTGACTTTGTTTTGTATGAATGAAGGGGAGAAGCCCTCAAGAGAGCAAATGGAGAACTCTTCTCTGAGGAGGTAGGTTAACTGACTTACTTTACATCCCCTTTTTCATATGATTCATAAAGGTCTAGAAATTTATCTAAAAAGTGTTGAACAATGAACAGAAGCTCTGCAAATGGCTGGTGCAATTGTTGATAGCACTTGACTACTTACACACAAATCATATTCTTCACCGCGATGTCAAGGTTGGTGAAATGTGCTCGAAAATCTATATCTAGCATCCTTGAAAAAACTGTGTTGTGACTGATATAAAGCGTTTGATTCAGTGTTCAAATATATTCCTGACGAAAGATCACGATATACGTTTAGGTAAAAGCATTTACCTCGGGTTGAATCTTGGATATGATTCATACTATTTTGGCTTGTTTAATTCAATGTTTTGTTGAGTGTAGGTGATTTTGGTCTTGCTAAAGTTTTGTCCTCTGGTGACCTAGCTTCTTCGGTATGTACCTTCACTGTGGTTATACATATCGTATAATTGAAGTATGTGTTCCATTTCAACTAAGAGTTTAAACTGATAGTGAGACTGCAGATATATATTTTATATTATATTATTTGCTATGTTGTAGGTGGTGGGAACTCCATGTTACATGTGCCCAGAGCTTCTTGCTGACATACCTTATGGTTCCAAATCAGATATCTGGTCTTTGGGTAAGCCTATTTCCCTCTTCGAATGGAACCCAATCGAGACTCGATTGAATTAATCTTACTCTGCAGGATACGGAAAACAGTGCAGAATACACTCTCCTTTGCTTATTGTTAACAAACTCCTATCTGCAATGTAGGTTGCTGCATGTATGAGATGGCTGCTCACAGACCTGCATTCACAGCATTTGTAAGTCATATATGCATTGCTATCTATCTTTTTTTTTTTGAATGACGACAAGGAAACCCGCAGCCACTATTTGAAAGTGTGCACTGGGTAAATCCCGCCTTGTAATCCTAGCTGGCAAAGAACCATAGTAAACCAGCCTAGGTTGACCGTTGGCCGAGAAGGCCAATAGGCCGCTCCCGTTGGAGGAGTCGAACTTGGAACATTATGGTTGTCAAGTTAACAGTCTGACCAGCTTGGTCCCCGTTTTGGTCGTCTTTTCATCAATATGACAGTACAAAATGGGCATTGCCTTTGAACTGCATTACAATGGCTTTTGCTTTCTGCAATGCAGGATATGCAAGGTCTGATCAACAAGATAAATAAATGCATAATGGCTCCACTTCCCACAACCTATTCTGGTGCATTGTGAGTGTTATTACTTCACCCCATTCTGCATCATTTTTTTTTTCGAGTACTATTGGCTCTGTTACAATCTTAGCCTGCAAAATGCTCAATTGCTTCTGCTTTTGCTATAACTCAGAAACTTTCTTGTTGTTCTTGTCACAGCCGGGGGATCGTCAAGAGTATGCTGAGAAAAAACCCCGAACACAGACCAAATGTACATACATCCTAGTAAAGATTTCATGCTAATAAGGAAGAAAAACATGTTTGATTCATCTTTAGCTTTCACAATTCTCTGACTCTGGTCCTCTTTAACATTCTGTTTTAGGCTGCAGACTTGCTGAGACACCCCCATCTTCAGCCTTACGTCTCGAGGATTCATCGTGCATTGGACAGCACTCGACAGAGCACTCGCCCTGTAAACAGCACTGGTTTCGACAACGTAAAGAAAACAAGATTTGTTGAGCCTGAAAGTAGCAGTGATAGGGCCTTGAAACCTGGTGTTTCTGAATCAGAACTGGACTTCCCTTGCTTATCTCTTAAAGCTCAAGATGACATGAGCTCTTCGAATAAAAATTTATCGAAACCATCCATGGAAAGCCCTTCCAGTATCCCAAAGTTTTCAGAGTCCCCAAGGGTTATAAGTTCAAATAAAACCTCTGCAGCTCCTAGGAAAGAGTCTCCTCCATTGAAGATATCCACCCCCGGTTCAACTCGTGAACTTGTGAGTTTAATGTTGTTGTCTGTTTTTACTAACAGCAATAACGATTTCACCATCTGTTATGTTATAATCGTTACATATACAGATAATTTTTTTTTTTAGTACTATTGACTCTGTTACAATGCAGTATTTGTTACAATACAGATAATCGTTACTCTCTTTTAAGCCCGGGTTTCTAATCTGCAGCTTCCAGTTTCACACACTCCGGTCAGCAAACGCTCACAATCAGCGCGAAGATCTTCTCCGCGAGTGTCAAACAGGCCTGCAAAGCTCGAGCCACGACGCAAACATAATGTCATTAGTCTACTTTGCAGCGTGGACTCTCTTGACGTGTCTGTGAATGCTCCAAGAATGGACAAAATGGTGGAGTTTCCCATCTCCACCCCGAAAACGCCATCCACAACGTCTTCAGACACGGGGGGCGATCGCCTGATAACGAAAGAAATGTGCATAGTCCCGAAACCAGATGGCAATGGAAGGGAATGTTCAAAGGACAATCACAGAACTGGTGAATTGTATTCAGATTCCTGCAGGCAGTGCAGCAGCAGATTCGACACCTCGTCGTTTCAGCAGCGGGCCGAGGCGTTGGAAGGCGTGCTCGAGTTTAGCGCACAGCTGATGCAACAAGAGAGGTTTGAAGAGCTTGCAGTGTTGCTGAAACCCTTTGGGCCTGAAAAGGTTTCCCCTAGGGAGACTGCCATTTGGCTCACAAAGAGTCTCAAGAACACAGCTCAACCTTGTATCATGTGATTAATTGTCTCTGCTGATGTTAATTATGATGAGTGCATGGACCACTCTAAAGCTTGCATTATATTTTTCATAGCGTGAACTGTGAAGAAGGACAAGAAGATAGCAACAATCACTTGTTCATCAAAGATAGTATATACTACACATGTTTCAAAAGTTGTTCTCAAAGTTGGCTTGTGAAGTTGGGGCAAGTGTCAATGTGTCATGTTGATTGATCCTATTCTTGGTTTTGCGACTATTGGAGTCAACAGCAGGTCAACACCACTATTTCAAAATTAATACAGAGATGCTTAAAGACAATAAAAGTAGTGTATTACTGTTATCGGCACATTTTGGAGACGTCAAAGATTAATATAAAAGAGGAAAATAGTACTTTTATGTTGCCGGCATAAATAGGAAACTAAATCCTTTAAACCCTATTGACTATGAATTACTTGAATTATTATTTCCTTAAACAGGAAACCACATCTCGAAATTTCAAGTGACTACGCCGAGGATGAGGACAATGACTATAGTCCAATCGATGGCTACTACTGAACTCCTCGTCCTCACCCATCACCTATCATAAACAATGCTACTATTTGATTAAAAGTTTATTTTTCCATAAGCTGATATGATTTACCTCCTCTATCAAGATTTTAAGATATATACTAAGAGCATACTCATTTATTTTGATTTTTTCATGGTTTCTACAAGTCCACCTAGGGAAAAAAAAAAAAAAAAAAAAAAAAAAAAAAAAAGAGAAATAGGAGGGAAGAGGAAAAGAAGAAAAAAATGAAAGTAAAGTTGAACACGCCCAGTTGACACGTGCAGTGGGCATAGGATGCATCAAATGCACAGATAGGCAGTGTCCTTCCATTTCTCTCTTCTGCAGGACCCACAAAAAACTTGGTCTTGCTGGAGAAGAACAAAAAATCACAAAAATCAATTCCACCATTTGTGTAAAAAATCATTGTTTAATTTTTTAGTCTGTAATATAAACATTCGAGATTAGGTATAATCATTCTAGGCAAGAACTAGTGTGATTGGAGATGCCCTTAATTAGGTGCAATCATATACAATAAGATGGATATGCATGGAGGATAGGAGGGCCGGTTCCCATTGGTATATATGAGCATAATAATATCTCCTTTTCAGCCCTGACACTGAGACATATATGGCAACAGTGAATCAGAAAGGCTGTTCTGGTTTGGTTTGGTCTGGTCTGGTCTATATAAAATGATGTCTAGAGGCACGCCTGAAACCTCTACTTTACACATAAACCCATACGTACATCTTCTTCCTCATATAGTTATCTGTCCAATCACTGAAAAAAAAAAACTTTGGTTGCAGATTGCAGATCAGAAGATAGCCAGAAGTTGCCGTCATGTGACGTTAACAATTCAAGACTGAAATCTGTTGGGAGTAATGGGGATTGGGGAACAATGAATGGCAATGTGTTTGTATTTCCTTGTCATTTTGTAATTTCTCAATGTTTGAATGATGCCCATCAAAAAATAGTTAGGAAAATTAAATAAAGAGAGGTAAAAGTAATTGTGTTGAGGAAAAAGACAATCGAATTAATTGCTTGAGACCTAACTAACTTCGGGTCTCCTAGATGTGGCAACGCCTATAGTAGGTTGAGTCCCCTCGGTGTTGATCTTGCTCCCAAGTGGCCAAGTCCCAAGTCATAGTCAACCTTGCCTTAAACCAATTGCCTATTTTAATGTGTTTTTGAGTAAGTCTGCTTGATATTATAAATACGTTGAAGTATTATATTCAGTCTCAGGTAGTTAAATACGTGATTAGACTATTCCGAACTTAGGTATAATTTCAGTGAAAATCTAAAAATCCCTCCTACATGTATTTAATGCGCCTTATATAGAGGTATAGAGGGAACACATGCCGCATCCGGCATGCGCACCATGTGTCCCGCATGTATTGACCCCGACGAAGGGGCCCTGATAAGGCCACGTGCTATTAGATTCCTGACATCCGCATTGTCGTCATAAGGTCGAGCGGTGTAGTAGGACAATAATAGCTCTCTAAAATAATAATGGTTCGAAGCTCATGATATCCTTCTCGGTCTATGTGATGGGGAGTTGTGACCTAAGCGTAAAGCATGACTATCAATCTACACTAATACCATCTTCCAAGTTCCAATTAAGCTCGGGTTAGGTAGACTCAAGGTCGTCAGGTATGCTTGGGAATGGGACCTCCTAGTCTCTTGTACATATATCAAGCTCAAGTGTAAGTATATGGATAAAGTATAATTTCTATCATTGTCTTTCAACCAACTGCTACTCGAAGGTACACCCTAGTGAAGCCCGCATTAATGTGACTCTAGTTGGTTTAGGACTACAACAACATAAATCAACTTAAATTGTCCATAACTGACTGATTCAAACTAAGAAGTTGAAATACCCAACTTCTACAGGAAGTCAAATTGAAGCCTTATGATTAACAAATTAATTGTTCGAACAACTCAATTGGGTTCCGAGCCACTACTAACCAAATCCAGGCATGCTAAAAATAAGTTAATTACTCTTGCACAAACAGCTCAGTTGGTTCTTAGATGGTAGATTGTAAACAAAAACACAAGATCAAGCCTTAACAACTGCAATATGGAGTTACACCCAATGTGGTGGGCTTCATGTAGACACTAGACACTTATCCTACGTAACTACACTGAGTTACTATCATTTATCGATTAACTACTAGTGCTATCAATATAATTAATAAATTATCGACTATCTACTAATTATCCATCATTCCATCAAGATTCAAGACAGAATTAATTACACTAATCACTAATGATAGTGTAGAATATACTTCTCAATAATTGGCGGAAAAGACCGGTGGCAGGAATAAGGGTAGGCCCTATAACGACCAGTCAAACAGTATCATTGACCATTCTCTACAGTCCTACAACCTTCATTCTTGACCCTTTGCGGCTTTTCCCTATATATATATTTGCACACCACAATGATCTCATGCACTCTCAGTCTCTCAGCTCACACAAACAATTAAACAATTAAACAACCCCCACTAATATGTATACGGGCATGGACTCCTTGTGGGCGGAGAAGCGCTTTGACGGCGGCGTTCAGCTG
This sequence comes from Ipomoea trifida, assembly GCA_003576665.1. Taxonomy (NCBI): domain Eukaryota; kingdom Viridiplantae; phylum Streptophyta; class Magnoliopsida; order Solanales; family Convolvulaceae; genus Ipomoea; species Ipomoea trifida. The sequence goes on along the minus strand of CP025657.1, from coordinate 18,049,732 downwards.
CCGGAAAGTCCAAGATTGCCCATGGAGTTCCTGTCTAGATCCTGGAGCGCCTCTGCTCTCCAGATATGCAAGGCGCTTTCTCCTTCCACCGCTCCGTCGTCGTCGTCGTCTTTGCTTCCCAAACTCAGTGCGATGGGTATTAATAATTCCGGCGCCGCCGCGCCGGAAAACGCCTTCTACGACGAGGAGTCGGCGGCGAAACTCTTCGGGAATAACACTTTCTGCTTTGCTTCTTCCGCAACCTCTCAGATGGTTCTTGAACGCATCATGGCACAATCCGTAAGTCTTACTTCACACTTACTCCTACTAACTTATTTTTTGTTCAATTTTAATGTATTATAATAATTCTAATTTAATAATGTTTATTTTTAAAATATTAAAGAATACCTTGAGAACCCTTTTTTAGTGGTAAAAACCAGCAAAACAAAGGGTTACAAGAATGTAAATCAATCTAATTAGGCTGTTTAAAGACAGTCAATAGCTCCGGCTGGAGTCAAATTTGTAATTTTGTGGTTACAAAGTCAAGACTAACTTGACTAGAGTTGCCCTCTTGTTTGTATTTTTTAAAGGTTTGGTTGATTTTGTAGATGCACAATGAGCATGAAATATCACCGTTAACTTCCGGAAGGTTGTCTCATAGCAGTGGACCTCTGAACAGCAACGGTCCTCTTACAGAAGAAACTGATAGCCCTCCAATCTCCCCTCACGAGGAGTACGAAGATGTTGTTAAGGTATGTAAAAATGTTTTCCATTTTCCTTCAACTTCAATTTGATAATACCCATGATTTACTGTATTAAGTTTTTGAATTAAAGTTAATATCATTACATTTTATCTCTTAAAATTATTTAAGATTGTCTTTTATAATGCTAAAAGAAAATGTTTCCCATCTTACAGTTAATTACCACTCCCTATTAGTCCCTCATGAATTGAAAAAAAAAAAAGTACTTATTTTTATATATTATGGTAAATGGTTCTCTAGCTTGTCCGACTTTTAATAGTGAATTAAATAGTAGTGTAATATATTTTCAATAATTTAACAATCAAATTTGATTGATATACATGTCAATGGCTTAGTAGCACAAAATGACTCTCTCAAATGGAAATGGACAGCAACAGATATTACATTGTAACAAAGTTAATACTATTCAAAAAAGTTTTGATTGATACATTATGGACCCTGATGACTAGAAGTAGTTTAAAAGAAAAAAGAAAAAAAAGAAAAGAGTTGTTGAAAAAAAAAACATGGAGTACAACATTATCAAAATACTTTATTTCACACTTAGCTTGTAATTGACAGATGTTGGCCCAGATGTTTTTTATTTTATTTTTTTTTGAAAGAATGTTGGCGCAGATATTAATGAATTCAATTTTAAAAAACAAAAATTAAAAGCAAATGTTACTATAATCGAGGAACTAAGTGTGAAATCATCACGTACTTAACGTTGATATAAGGAGGTGTCTAGAAGTGATGCATTAAGACTCAAGAGACGAGGATGGGCTCTTTATATGTATTAATAAGATGGAAAGGGTTGCGATGAGACAAAAGTGGGAAGATCAAAAACCACTTTGTCTCGTGTTTCGCAGTAAAGTTGAAAGGAAAACGCAAGAGATGGAGAGAACCAATACTTTTGTTGCTTTTCTTTCTTCACAAGTATGCTTTAGCTATCAAATCATCCTCCTTTTTGACTTTACTTTGTTTCTTGTTTCTCCATGCAAAATAATTGAACACACCCAAAGCCAAATAATAATAAAGGAAAAAGAAAAAGATGATAATGAAACTTTGGAAAGAGTGTTACATACTACCAAATTGCAAAGATACAAAGATTTCGAATTGATTGCGATGGGTAAGAATAAGATTCATATTGTCCTTTAACTTTTAATATATTTTCTAAACCTATAGATTTTATTTATAATATTATATTATTTCTTTTAATAATAAAAGAAACTCACAACTATTATTCAATGGTTTACATTTGTAACTCGACTCAAATTGAGGGAGTATGCTAGTGAGACAGGGTTGTAAATGAGCCGAGCGAGCTCAAACTCGATCGAGCTAGAAAATTGAAGCTCGAGCTTGGCTTAGTTACGAAACGAGCCGGCTCGAGTTCGACTCGAGCTCGAGCCGAGTATTGACGAGCCGCATGACTCATTTACATCTCGATCTATATAGACCGCATGCACGTTGACGAGTTACGAGTTTAAAATATTTAAGCTCAAGCTCGACTTGATTGCGAAACGAGCCATTTTGAGTTCAAATTGAGCTCGAAACGAATTCTTGGGCCGCTCGGTTCATTTACACTCACGAGTGATGAGACAGAGAATGGCTTTAATTTCTTAAAGAAAAATTCACAAATTTGAGGCCTAATTATAACACATATGGCTGCCTGCAGTACTTACGAGCAAACAACAGTCTCCAACCACTATTCACAACTGTGCGGAACGGCACCGGCGGCAATGTGGGAGGTGTAGCCGGAGCTCCCGGCGGCAAAACAGTGGGGAAATGGTTGAAGGAGAAGAGAGAAAAGAAGAAGGAAGAGTGCAGGGCACGAAATGCGCAGCTCCACGCGGCGGTTTCAGTGGCCGGTGTGGCTGCTTCCGTGGCCGCAATAGCAACGGCTGCAGCCTCAGCGTCGTCTGCCGGGAAAGATGAGATGACAGCACAGACGGACATGGCCGTGGCTTCAGCAGCAATGCTGGTGGCGGCTCAATGCGTTGAGGCTGCAGAAGCCATGGGAGCTGAACGTGATCACCTCACGGCGGCGATCACCTCGGCTGTCAATGTGCGCTCCCACGGGGATATTTCCACTCTTACCGCCGCTGCAGCCACAGGTGAGGTTATATCTTACAAAAAATTGTAATTTATGTTAATTATTAACGTGACTCCTAAATTATTATAGATGTAAATATTGCTCCTCAATTTTTAAACGGTACATGTATTGCCCCACTAATAATTCAGAAGCAACATTTACATCACTAATAATTCAGGAGTCACATTGATAATTAACACATTATGAGGAACATCAATTACAATTTTCCCTTATATCTACATCAATTACAATTTTCCCTTATATCTTAACATTCAACCCGCAATTCATAAGAGTAACAAATTTAGCTAACTCTGTGTCTATCAGCTCTGCGTGGAGCAGCTACATTGAAGGCAAGGGCACTGAAGGAGGTTTGGAATATTGCAACAGTTATCCCCGTCGAGAAGGGGACTGGAACCGGGACAGGTAGTAGCAACAGCAGCAACAACAACAACAATGGTTACTCGGAGGGGTTAGATGTGGAAGAGAATTTCTTGGGCGCTTGTAACCAAGAGTTGCTAGCTCGGGGCCGTGAGCTTCTCAAGAGAACACGCGATGGTAAACACAGAAATACTAACTAGAAAATGATAGTTTCCTATACATAGGTTGTTCTGATATTGTGTGGGCTGTTCTTCACTTGTTCTACAGGCGAACTTCACTGGAAAATCGTTTCTGTTTACATTCATCGCAGTGGAGAGGTATGGCACTAGCCACTAGGCACTATATATATAGCCTTAACATCTGAGATTCACTTCTATGCTAAATGGCATCCAATCTTACAGGTAGTGCTAAAGATGAAAAGCAAGTATATGGCAAATACAGTGACCAAAAAGAAGAAGAGTAAGTGACTGACTATATTTCATTGAACTAAAGATGTGGTTTTGAGGTCATATGCTAATGAATCCTAAATATGATTTGCAGATGTGGTTATAGAGGTTTGCAAGGACATACCTGCATGGCCAGGGAGGCACCTGCTAGAGGACGGAGAGCAGCGCAGGTACTTTGGGCTGAGGACTGAGGTGCGCGGGTTGGTGGAGTTCGAATGCAAGAATCAGAAAGAGTATGATATGTGGACTCAAGGCGTTTCAAGGCTTCTCTCTATAGTGGCAGAAAGGAAAAGGAAATCACATAGTTAAATCCTCTGTGTTTTCCCCTCTCCATCTATCACCCTCCTATCATAAGATTTGGAAGTGTAGCAGAAAAGTGCTAGAGAGCAGAAGATGCATGTTGGGTAATGATCAGGGCAATGCAAGCTGGCTATATATGTTTATAAGCAATGCATATGTAATGTTGTTTGAAACAATCTGTGATGTGATATCATCTTTTTCATGTAATTTAATCTGTGCTTCAAAAACTCTTTATCTCTATCCTGGAAAAACACTTATATATGCAGAGCCAGAGATCTTAAAGGCATTGAAGAGCAAAAAACACAATGTAGGATAAATGGCACAACTGCACAAGGTATATGAAATAACAGGCCGGATGGTATTTACTTTGTGCATCATATACAATGAATCACACACTTCTTATCTATTTCCATGAGAGAGATAAAACTGAACAAAGATTTATAAAGGGAAGAAAAGAGTGCGTACAATACGTAGTCTTTTCAACTATCAGCAGCTCTAACTCTAAGAAGTGTCAGGAGGGATAGGAAGAGTCAACTATCAGCAGCTCTAAGAAGTGTGAGGAGGGATAGGAAGAGGTTGATAACGTCTAGATACAGGGAAACAGAAGCCCATATGTATTCATCATAACTATAGCGCTTGATGAGGTTATCAGTGTCGTAGATGATGTACCCACAAAATATGAGTGATGCCAAACCCCCATAGATCATTAGGGAGATCCTTCCAAGAGGGAAAAATATCTGCGAATGGCCCAATAAGTTGGATCAACTTCTGTTAAAATCTGAAATGCATTATAAATGTAAATGTGAAAGGTGAAGTCAAGTTACCTGAATCAGGGCAAACAACATTAGCACCATAACCGCACCAAACAAGAATGGTCCAAGGAAATTGAAGTCGTGACCTCTCTTTGCAGCCCAGAATGTATATAAAGTAAGAGAAACCACTACAGCTGCAGTCAATACAGCTGATTCCAAGATTATTCTCCCTGTTCCCAAGCATTCAGCCAACAGATCAATATTATCCTTGAAAGACAGTTATCCCAATATTATGTGCATAAAGCAAGAAAACAGTCACAAGTCACAACACCTGGGCACCTCTAAAAGCAAAAATATATACCAAATGTCTAAATCAATTAAACCTATCTCACCTTGATGCAACCTGGGCTATATGGCATGCCATGTGATTCAGTGATTGCCTTGTCATCATGCACATTTAATATTTTAATACATCCAATAATAACTTATTGACCCATTAAATGTAACCTGAATACCTTATTTTAGCCCTATTTTGTATCAAAAAATTCTTAGACCCCAAAAATAAAATTCCACCAACTCAAAATAGATGCGAGATCACTCGAGCACCCAAGATCCACCAGTTTGAATAAATAGATTGGCATATTGAGCTATATCAGTAATTTTGGTCGTGCAACATGTGCTTATTGCATCTCTTTATTATACTTTTAATGCAGTGCAGAAATGCAGAATCGTTATCACCAAAAAGGCATATGCATCCAACTACAACTGTCAACTGTCATTAATTATAGTATACTTTAGTATGAGAGTATATGTTTGTCAGTTTGTGTAAAAATATAAAATGTTGCACATCAATTGGTTACATGATGAAGTTTTAAAAAAAATACCATGGATCGAGTCTCATCGGCCACTTAGAGCAATCTATCAAATTGTGAGCCAAAATAATTTACATCTTTGAGATGCTTTGTCAAGCCTTGCGATTGGAGATTCAACCTTTTGGAAAGAAAAATATAATATGTATATGCATTTATTGAATAATATTTCTTTTATTGGATGTATCTCCAAAACGTTTTTTTTTCCCTTAAATGCACTAATAGTGACATATTTTCATTGAAGGTCCCTCTAAAACGTTTTTTTCCCCCATAAATAGTGACCTGTATGAATGCAAAACATCGCTCTCATGGGTGCAATAGAACGAAATCAAGGAATCACCATTGTCCATTGACCACAAGAAAAGAATATATCCTATCCAAAATTTGGAGTAATACAACAGCATGCACGCCAAGGAACTCCAGCAACATCATATCATCCAACAACAAAGAGAACTTTACTTGAAGGGAAAAAAAAAGAGTAAGAAACAAATTTGAAATGCTTGCCTTTGGTGAATGCACAAGTCAATCCCACGGCAAAGGAAATAGCAACAGTGAAAATACCGAGCAGGAAGTAGTTGTAGGGATGCCTCTGGTGATAGTAATACAAAGGGCACAACACTGCAGCAAACGTACCGTTAATTAATTTATAATTTAATTCACAGTTTTAAACATATGGAGAAGTAAATAACAACAAAAAAAATAAAATTAAAATTAAAATTAAATACACATAATAACAAATGTCGTGAAAACTCTACTATATTTAAGATTAAATACAAGAGTGAAATGTAAACCAAAATAAAAAAGTAAAAAATCTAAACTAAAAGCTTTATCCAGTTTTGCTTTATGCAAATGCACTTTAATTTACATATTTCTTAAAATAGTGCAAGTGTAATTCCTAAAACAAATTATACTCCGCATTCCATACATTGTATATAGATATACAATATTAACAAGTTTATATTTACATTTTTCAAACTAATTTAGTCAAATTGATTCATTTAAACAGAAATAATAATAGAAATTGAGGAACAATTTGCAAAAATTAAAACGGAAGAGAAGTTGAAGGAGCATACCGATGAATGGAGTGATGATGAGAACAATATAGACGGCCAAGCCAGCTCCGGTGGATGCAAAGAAGTGTTTGATAGGGTGAACAGTGACGACGACGGAAGCAACTGCGACGGTGAGGAGGAGTTGGATGCTCACAATCGAGTACACCTTGCGAATGAATGACCACCGGAGTTGCGGATTCTCCAGCATCGTGGGATACAGCTGCCGCCCTCCGGCCTCCACGTCAGATTTCCGGTAAGGTTGGTTCCACATCTCGCCTCCGTTCAGAAAATGCGCTAACAGTACTCTCCGATCGCTTGGTTTCGTTGTTTACTTGCTTTGCTATGAGTGAACGCTAAGGGAAAAAACGAATATATACGAGTTTACAGGGAGCGGTTAGTTGCAACTTACAGGGGAGAAGAAACTTCGTGATTCGTCGAGTCACGCGTGTGCAATGCATTGACACGTGGCAGACAGGCTGGACTGAAGGTGGGTTCTCGCGTCCCTAAACGTTCTAGACTTGTCTGGTTAAATACTTCAAGAAGCATAAATTCCATCCTTTTTTTTTTAGGAACACAACAATAATTATTTAATGGTGTGTATTAGATATATTTTATCTTGTGATTGTAATTGGTAAAAAATTATAATGAGATTAATGAATTTATGTTGTTCACAATCGATTAAATTGGCTAATAATTTAATAAATTGCTCCTAATAAAAGAAATTTTGAATATTGTGATTATCAAATCAACACGCGACTAATTTGAATATGATTGTCTCTAAATTTCAATGCTCTTCCCACTAACATAATCAGCTAACAGCTATTTACCAAACATTTCATTTATCTTGTGACTGTTATTGGCAAAAAAAATTATAATGTGATTAATTATCTTATGTTGTTCATAGCTTATCGGATCGACTAATAATTCAAATATTCAATAAGTCGTTCATAGCAAAGTTGTGGTGACGGCTAGGAGGGGAAAATTTTTATATGGACCAATGGACCATGATCCACACGTACAGTTGTGTGGATCATGAATATAAAATACATTTTTAATATACTAAAAGTATATTATTTGCGTACTGAATGTATTGATAGTATATAAAATAATGTACTTTTAAATAATGTACTTTTAGTATATTAAAATGTATTTTTTTATTATGGTCACAATGGTCCATAAAATAATGATTGGCCAGAAGGAAAATGAAAAATTATACCATTGTCCAAGGTCTATCTTGCATTGTAGACCCTGGTCAAAAAATAACTTTCATATTCTGTATCTGTAGTTGACACATTTTGTACTTGTAATTAACTGTTTATGTACTTGTAGCTATCTATGCATCAACAATTATCAAATTATTTGTTTACATATACATAAATTGTTAACTGTTGATACATAATATTATGTTAATTGAAAGTACACAATGTTCGTATCATAATTTACAATGCAATATGAACACTAGTCCATGGTATAACAATTGAAGGAAAACGTCGGTTGTTATGCCATGGACCCGGGTCCATATATATTCACAATTTCATAACTATATATTTAATAGTATAACACAATTTTTGAATCTATATAACAAAATTGTGAATATAAAATTTAAAAATCATAAATATTGAATAATGTAATTTTGTATATTAAAGATCTAAAATTATGAACATGAACTCAATTCACATTGTAAGATTAACCCGAGTCTATAGCATAATTTGCCGGAAAACGTAACGGTTAAGTGGTGTAGCGGTTGCACCATCACCATTTACGGGCCCATATTTGTAGTTGTGAATCAAATTCATATGGACACTTTTGCCTATTAGGCCCATGATACTCAAGCAAGTTTGCAACATCTAGTCGTTTACTCGCGCGTGGCCCGATCAGTTTTGTACTTCGACTGCTAAATTACCCATCCGACATGGGTAAGTTTGATATAAGGCCATTTTACCTATGTGTAATTTATTTTTTAATGTAAAATATACTACGTAATAATTTTTATAGATACATAAAAATAAAAAAATATATTTTAATTAAAAAGTAATATTTTATATATATTTTCACGTAAGATGTTTTTATATAAGGTTTGGTCATATGTTTTTGCTACTAATAAGTAGTCACTACTTAGTAGATTATACCAACTAACTAGGGGTGACAATGAGTTGGGTGGATAAGGAAATCTACCTCCACCATCAACCCACGTTATACTTTCTCTACCAACTCTACCCTGACCTTGACTTGCATCGGGTTGACTTTTTCATGTTATGGATTTGTCTCTGGTAGCTAGCATCGCCATTGATAGCTTTCTTCCTTGAACTCTAAGGATCCGGGTGCTAAGAGGTGGTGAGCTCTGGCTTGCTTATGGTCGGCAGGCTGCCGGAGAGTTGTCATTTCTGTCTTTTCTTCATCTATGGCTAACCTCGGGTTTCTCCGTATCCTAACAAAGGTTTTGGTGAAAAGCTTTGGGTAGTTCGTCGGAGATTTTATTCGAAAGCTCTTGTTTCAATTTCAGGTGATTTTTCGGCAAAAACTCAGCTTCATGATGAACATTTTTTAAAACCAATTGAAATTTAAAACAATTGATTCAAGAGTTGATGTTTTAAAATAACGTCACCATCGAACTTTTGCATGCAACGTCATAATCAATAAAAAAAAATCAACTCCTGAATTAATTCCACGTGCATCATGATGAACATTTTTTAAGACCATCTTGAAATTGAGATCTTTGCGTCGCCGTATGTAGAAGGTCGGTGAGGACATGAGGTTGCAGAAATGGCAAGAGGTTAGGAATATATTTGGGTGATGAGGTGTAGCTAATTGGCATATTCCTTCGAGGTTGGATAAAAAACACACACATGGCAATCTAGTAAACAAAAACCAGAAGTTTACATGTTAAAAATGTTAATAGTTACTCTTTTTTCGAGTTTGTAGATAATCTTGAGACAAATTTTAAATTCGATTATTTAATTGATACTCCGTATTTCGTAAATAGTTTGATGATTTATTCGTAATTTTTCTCAAAAAGGTATTATGGAAGTACATGGTGTGTTTATGATAGCAATAAATAATTTACATAAAAAAGGGTAACTTTGCGAGTAATATTAAAATGGAGTAGGGACGAGTGCGCAATAATGTGCAGTGTAATTACGTGGCAACGTGGGGTTGCAGGTTTGAGCGCCCCCACACCCCCAAAAAAACCAAACGGTGACGCCGCGGCCAATTCCCCCTAAACTTGAAAAGCCCACTCCAGTGGGTAAAAAAAAAAAAAGCCTTTGCTCACTCAACTCGCTCACTCTCCTCTGAACTCGCTGTTGGACTCACTCCAAACAAACCGTCCTCCGCTGCTTCCCTCACAAAATTGATGCCGGAATCTGACGTCATGCCGCCGGGAGAGGCGGCCGCCAAGTCGCCTCTTGACAAGCCTCTACACCAGCTCACTGAAGACGACATTTCTCAGCTCACTCGGGAAGACTGCCGCCGTTACCTCAAAGAGAAAGGTGCCTCTTCTCCCTCTTCCTCCTTAAATACAAAAAAAATTCAGATGTTGATTACTGTAATCGTGCGGAAAATATCCGTACAGGTATGAGACGGCCATCGTGGAACAAATCGCAGGCGATTCAGCAAGTGATATCGCTGAAGGCGCTGCTTGAACCGTCGCCGGATTCTGATGCCGGCACTAGCAAGAAGCTGTACATTCCTCGCTCCAATACCACCAATAATAATAATGCGGCCCGTGTGCGTTTCAATCATTCTCAGCATTTTTTTAATTATCATTTTTAATTGTTTTCTGGTGGTTAAAAAACAAAAAAGTCTGTCAGCTATTAATTTAATATTGTGAACGAAGAAATGCATAGTTTATTATTCTGCTGATTTGTAAAAGCAAAGCAGGTCCCAAAAGGAACTGTTGCCGATGCAGAAATTTCTGAATCTGCCGCCGAAGAAGCAGCAGGGAATCGTAGAAAAGATCCGGAGAAGCCTAATCTTTCCGGTGATCCACCGCCCCCTACAGCAGCAGCTGCTGTCAACAATTCAGCTCCATCTAGGTTAACCTTCTTTTTCTCTTTCCGACTGTATATGTATATAAGACAGTTTTTAAAAGAAAAAAAAAAACTAAAAAAAAAAACTAATAGGAATCTAGAATGTAGTGACTCTTACATTGTGTTTTCTAGTGTGTGGTGTGCTTTACTTGCATTTACCTTTTGCACTAATTCTCATTCTAGTAGGTCAGAATATGAAAGGCCAGGTTTACTATTGACTATTGTAGCAACATAGAATTACCTTTGCCCAGCCTTTAATAGTTTTTGACTTTTCACTAATCTGATGTGTCAAGCTTTAGAGTTTTAGTGCATGGAACTTAGTGTGTTGCATGTCAGATGGAGATTTGTATGCATTTCCATGAAACACTCATTAAATTTCTTGCACTATTCTTGACACACACTAATGCTTGCACTTTATGGATTGTGTCAATATCTTAGTGCCATCCTTGAGAGCATGGTGTGTGGTGTGCATAGAACTATCAGCCTGTAGTGATTGCTGTGTTGGAGATGGCCATGCATTATAAAGGTGTTGATATCACATGCAGTTACATGATGTGTCCGACGAACAATGAACAATTTTTTTTCCATCTTTTAGCAAGCCTTTTATCATTTTGCATGAATCGCCAGTTAGAATACTTTGCTTCATAACATGTGAAACTGTGAAATATGGTGAGTATATGTCTTCATTAACAATCAATCCTGCCTGAGTTTTTCACGGAAGATAATCACAAGGTATCCATGCTGCTTATATCAGCATATTAAAGTTAAACAAAATTTCTGAATTTTCCATGTCCTCAATGAGATGTTATTTTGCCTTTGTTCTCCATGATCAGAAACCTACATCCTAATCTGGTATGTATTGTATATGTTGTATCTTCTCATGTGTCTGAAAGCTGTCAAAGCACCTTCCCAATGCACACCAAAACATTATGATTTTAAATATGGCATCTAAAGCCTGCTTGGAACTTATGCACTACAATAGGATATTTGTTGAATATTTGGTGACTAAAACTTCTTCTGAAGACTCATGTCACTAATGATTAAACTGATCACTTTTGTTAATGGCTTCACTTCACAGACTTGCTGATTCAGCAGATATTCTGGTAGGGCAAATGACAATATTCTATTGTGGCCAGGTGAATGTCTATGATGATGTGCCCACTGATAAGGTATTGAAGCTTCTTCAAATTTGAAATACACCGAATCATTGTAGATGTACTATAAAACAAATTCATTTCCTGATACAATCAACTCATGTACTTATAGGTACAAGCAATCATGCATCTTGCTGGAAGCCCATTCCATGTGCCTCCTGACTGTCCAGCACGGCATTCAGTTTCCCACTTACAAACTGCAAATGTTGAAGTAGGCCAAGACTCTGCAGTAGTGTTCTTGCCACCAATGCAAACAGGTGATGTTATTGTATTTAAAAATAGAGTTTTTGTTCTGGACCTTTTCTATGGACACTACAAATTTTCATTGTCTTGGATTTGTGGTGGTGGTGGGGTAGGGTGTTGCAAGTGGGATGAAAGACCATTTGGTTTAACTTACAAGTTCAATGATCAATTCCTCCTTTAATATGGGTTGTAGATAGTTAGAAACCCCACTCCAAATTGGAAGAATTTTTTCCTTGGTTAACTGTTGAATCCCCATTGATATTTACAATAAAATGTGCTGAACTGTTTAATTTTATATATTACCAAAAGATATTAACTCAAGCTTTTACAGTGAAAAAAAGTGACAACTTTCGAGTACACGTGGAAGACAACAATCACAACAGTCCATTTTATGAAGATAATCCTGGTAAAGTTTTCACAATGCTGCTCCTTGTATTCATTACAACAGTAGCAATTTTATTTGAAGGATCAGATCTTTTTATTGTTTTATGGGATATATGGAATGTCTGATCCCCTAGCACCATCAAATTTGAATTCACTGCATGTTTCAACTCTACTTCTCATGACTAGGTTTCATCCTCTCCATTCTGGATATTCTTCATATCTTTTATCACTTCCTTTGTCCTGGACCCCCTTTTTTCCCATCGAATCATTTGATCCTTTGCTTGAGTCAGTGCAGAAGAAGTTTTTACCTGCAGTGTTGTTCCCTCCACATGCCTATGCCTGCTCTAAAAGTTTCTTCCATCTAGGTGATTTTCCTTCACTGTGACATTTTATAAACCATTCAAGTGGTGAACCAACTTTGCACTCTTACTCCCCTTTTGCCTTGAGTTTTGAATATGTTGACATAAGACATGCTGAGTGTATTGCTTGAGATGGCTTTCCAGCTAGGTTAGTTGCTTGGCTTTATTTCCTGTTGTCCATCTTGTGTTGCTCCTTGTATGTTAAATCTTTTATTTGTGTACTGATGGAAATTCTCCATGTTAGGTTTCAATAATATTAATTGCATTGACAATATCCCGAAGTGAAGAAGGGCAATAATACTTTCTTCACATTGCTCTTCTTTATGAGTGCGGAGAGGGTTTATATTTCGGTGTAAGGCTGTATGTCAAAGTTCAATGTAGTCAAATTGTAGGAGGCACTATGTAGATTTATGGCCTCAAAGTGCTGTAGACTACTCTTTCTTATGTTACATTTTTGTATGATATAATCTTTCAAAGCAGTCGAAGGCTCAGGGAGTAGGAAAGCATCAGTACAAAGATACCTTGAGAAGCGAAAGGACAGGTTTTGCTCACTAAGCTGCTTTTATGTAGAGAAAGTAGCAAGAAACATAGTTCTTTTTCTTTCTTATTTTTTAACCTCTCACATCTCTGTTAGGTAGGTTCAAGAACAAGAGGAAGGTAGTAATGACTTCACCACCTGGGTTGGACATCTACTTGAAACATCAAATGCAAAATCATAGTACCAATGAGCAATCAGGTTAGCACAACTATCGCTCATCCACCCCTATTTAAACTTTCTTTTCCCTGCATTGATTGATGGCTCAACAGATAATAATTATGAAATGCCAATCTTTATGCTGGTTTTAGTAAATATGCTGTTTTGCCACCAAACATATCCCAAGTAAACCCCATTCACTAAAGACTTGGCAAGTGACTTTCACATGCCAGTAACAGATAATTGCTAGAGTAGTTTTTCAAGAATGAATTATTATTATTGTTCTTACTGGCATTGCTTTTTCCCCTCGCACAAACATAAGCAAACAAAATTTCAATGTATATGTTGGGTAAGAGAATGACCTAAATTCCAAGGAAATGCTACATTGAACCCTTTTGGAATCAAGTTCCCAGAATCCCAGGCCAATCTTAGCCCCTTTTATATTTTATGCATCAAGAATAGTATAAAAAGGAGGGATTTGCTAGAGTTGACAGTTTGAGGGGTGAAAAATGATGCACCTATGCCATCTATCATTTTCTTGCTTTATGATATGCTATAGCATCTGTGCCAAAAGTAATCTGTTCTGATAGGAATTCTTACTAGATGCCCTGCAGTGAGTACTATATCTTCTTCTTTCCCTTGCTTACCTTATCCTCTAGAAATGACTGCTGGCCTTACAGGAGATTCATGCCACTTGTGTATTTTTTTAATACTACATGACATTTCTATCATGGTGCCACCATCCCCATCTCCCCACAAAGAATAAATTAGTGCTTTTAGCTTTAAGAGAGTGAGTGGTCCCTATCAATATATTAATCCTTTGAAAAATGGACCTGATAGCTTATTATTATTTTCTTTGCTTTTCAGATAACAGAGAACGTATTATGGAAGGTTGACCTAGGAAACTTCATTTCTAGTCTATTTCTTCATGCCATAATAACCGTGGATGCAACCTCCTTTTTTGTTCAGCTAGACGGTTGATTCTAAAACGACCAGAGATGCGGATAGGTGTAAGAAAAATTCCTCGAGTATTCGTTTTGAATACTAATTAATCTGTATTAAGGTATGTGGGATAAATGAAACACAAAACATCTCGGCCAGTTGCCTCACGGTCGTGCCACTCAGGCTTGAGTTGGAATGGCGTGTTTTTCCCACGTTTCTGTAGTAGTAGTATCATTTGCTTTGTCCAGGGCTGTTGTTGCCACTTGCCAGTTTCTGTTGGATCTTCCTACTAACTTGGAAACCCCCCTGGCATCTGGACATCTACTTCGCCCTTTAAAACTAAATGATGCTATGTAGGTCTAGTTGTATATGTTGTTGGTTATGCAAGAACTTTGCTAATCATAACCACTTTAACTCTCTTATATCACCCTCCTTTGACTCCATTGGCCAGCTTACTCTAACACTATGATTAACTGGGTGTTTAACTCACTTATACGAAATTAGCCCAGTAATTTGGGATAGTTCGTAAGCAAATGGTTAATGCAATTCCTAAGTTGGAAGTTTAACCTTTGTAAAATGTGTGTTATATAAAACTATAAAAGAGTTCTATGTTAAGTTTTTCTTTTGAGTAAAGGTCGTAATATATATTATTTGGTTTATAATATAGTTTATTAAATTGTAATGTAAACTGTTGAACTTTTGTATAACAAAACAAAGAGAGTTGACTTACTCAACTAACTTGTGTTTAACTTCATTTTGATTCGTCTCAATTACTTCATCATATTTTAATTTATTTTTAACATGTTAAGTGTGTATATAATTGATTTTAATGAATTAAAATATATATATATATATATATATATATATATATATATATATATATATATATATTGTTTAAGTATTACCTGTTTAACATCTATCTATACCATCATAGTTTTTTTTGTTTTTTTTTTTAAATTTTTTTTATCAAATAATGGAATGCAAAAATGTGCAATTAATAATAAACAAAAAAAAATGAAGAGAGTATTTCCTGTTCCTGTCTATACCAACTGAGAGAGGCCATGAAGGCCCCTGTTGTCGATTTCTTAATGGTGGCATGCATGTGACCATTTTCTATATTTATGTGTTTTCCTATCATTCCAACAATTTATATTAATTAATTCAATATTATTGAATACAAAATTTATTATTATTAATTCATAAATCAAATCAAAGGTTATATTGTGTCGGTCCAAAGTTTTCGTTAAAAATAAAGTATTCAAGTGTAGCCAATTTCCTCTTCTTTTTTTGGGTGGTTTTCAAAGACTAGAGAAGTAGAAAACAAGCAAAACCGTAGACGAGACTTTGGAGAGGCTATATGAGAGTAGTGAGGAGAACGTGGCACCGGCACCGGCACAATATGAAGGAATGTTGTAGAGATTGTTGGATAAGTATAAGATGTGAATCTTGGGAATTGACGAAATGTTTGTTATCCATCCAACATAATGCTGCAGTTATGGGTTGGACACATCATAGCTCCTCATTTGAATATCATCATCTAATCGATTACATTATATTAGGAATTGAAATAGATTAAAGAAGAAATATTGAGATTTTAAAAGTTAAAATTTTTTTTAATATTAATATCTTTATCTACCATGAAATATTAAGACAATTATTTATCAAAATTTAATAAAACTCTATTGAAGACTACTCGATTCACCTAAGGCCATGAGTATGTTGAATGCTTCTGTTAAAAAGAAAATTAAAAGCTCCACTTAGTTTGTTATAATTGAACATAAATATAATATGTGCAGTCCAACTATCAGCTTAACCTTTTAGTTGAGATGGAGCACATGCTTTAATTTGATATCAATCACCCACAAAAAGAGACTTTTGTTGCTTGGTTGAAAGTCCAAGTGTCCAACTATCAGCTTAAGCTTTTAGTTGAGATGGAACGCAGGCTTTAATTATAATCACATAAAATACAAATCTCTTATTATTTTGTGAGTTTCTTATTTGCACTCTAGTGAATTCAATGCAAACTTTTGAAGGGTACCGCACATTCCTTCATCCACTTAACAAATTCAAAGTTGATCCCGATTATAATTCATCAAAATCTATTATCCTTCATGATTATGTAAAATTAAAATATTTATGTATTTTAAGAATTAATACAATTAATTTTTGTTAGTGCAAAGCGGGTTTTCATCTTCAGATACACTGACTAATTCATTCACTAAATTGCAAGCATCTCTATAAATGGGACAACTGATGATAAATGAGTCTCTTTCACTCCGGCCACCACACCCAAATTAAATTAATACAATTAATAAACACTGGTTAGTTCACATAATTGGCATCATTATATATTTATATTGCGTTAGCCACGATAACTACCGCAACCACCGTTGCCGGTGGCCACGGGCGGGGGAAAGATTGGTGACGCCATAAACCTCCACAACCACTCGTGGCAAGTAACTTTGAACTTAGCCTTTTACCCACTACAAAGCTTTATCTTCACTGAAAGTGCTCATACTATTAGCTCAATTAAAACAAGAAAAATGCCCATTTTAAATTTATTTATTACAATAATATTCTCAAAATTATTTAATTATAAGCTTCAATTTTTTTTAATAACAATGAAAACACACCTTTACTATTTAAGGGTGTGCACGTAATAGTTCACAAACTACACTTAAAAAATAAATTACACTAAAAAATCTCTGTATAATCTACCCAATTAAAAGGATGCTGGTAAAAATCAAACTCGTGACATGTACGAATAGTTGAAATTTTTTATTTTATTTAGGTCATTGTATTATTTTTGAAGTTTTTTTTTTTTTTTTTTTTGTAAATTAAATTTGTTATTGTATTTTATTTCTATTTAATCACGGATTTTTTTTTTTGGTTGTGGATAAGACTATTAAATCACATATTGAGACTAATTTTATTTTTGTTGGAAGAACGTCAACGGTGATCAAAGTACTCTCTTATGGGTTTAATTAAGGTAATGGGTATTTTTTAAAAATTTAAAAGTTAATGTTTTAATTTATAATTTTGTTTAATTAATTTATAAGTGGTCAAAGAGAATTTATGCAATCTTTTACTTTTTCAGTGATATTGTTTGGTGTTGCTGCCATTTCTTGGGCTCAACGAGCTGTAGCAGTTTATTTTATGGTCTCCAACGGAAGGAAAAGGAAAGTGGAACTGTGTAGGAATAATAGAAAAGAAAAGGGAGAGGAGAAAAAAAAAATTAACAGTTTCGAAAAAAAGAGAGATAAAGAGGAAAGGAAAAAACTTTCCCTTTTACCAAACAGAAGAAAGTGCAAGCTGGATTATATTCCGTTAGATTCCCCCTAACTGATACCACGCTCTCAGCTTTGATTTCCAAATTGGAACCAGACAAATTGGTGGGTTTGGTTTGGTACATCACCTGGGTTTGAGCCCTCCATTCACATCCCAAGCAAGGTTAGTGGGCTGCCCTGTTTGCTCTTTCAGTTTCTGGCTTTTGTTCTCAGGAGATTTGGTTGGTGTTGAGGTGGTTTTGGCTGTGTTCTTGGTGGAGATCTTGGTGATCTTTGGTGGGTCTTTGACCTTTCTGGGTTTTATTGCTAAAGCTTTGATCTTTGGCCACAATAGTAGCAATTCCAGGGCCTATTTGTTGTAGTTTGTATGTTTTCTGGTGAACCCAGATAGGGAATTTTAGCTTGGCCTTAAAAAAATTGGATCTTGATCCTTTAGAAGCTTGGTGGGGGTTAGAACACTAGAACAGTGGTTAAATTAGGGTTGTGAGTGAGTAGAGAAGAGTTGCTATTTTGGGGGTTTTCTTTCTTGTTCTTTCCAATTTCAGTAATTTATGGTTGGATAGACACCATCTGGTTGCTGTGGAGATCTGGGAATTGCTTCATCTGTTATGTCCCATGAGGACTTTCTTCCCTTCAGAGTCATGTAGGGAAAGTCAGGTGAAAGCCATCAATCCACAGTCATGGCTGCAAGTTGAGAGGGGCAAACTTGCCAAATTCGCCTCTCGGTCGCCTTCTTCGATGTAAGCAAGCTTTAGCTTTGAAGTTCTTTGTTTTCATTGTTGTATCAGTCTTTAGATGTTTGGAATGTTGAATAATAAATGAGTAATTGAAATAATTCTGTGTTGTTTGTTAGGGACTCTCTGATTAAGGTGCCTGAGCCTCCAATTCTACCGTACTTTAAACCCGTTGACTATGTAGAGGTTTTGTCCCAAATACATGAAGAACTCGAGTCGTGCTCCCCGGAAAAAAAGTCAAATCTATATCTGCTGCAGTTTCAGGTGTTTAAGGGTCTCGGGGAAGTGAAGTTGATGCGGAGAAGCCTCCGTTCTGCTTTTTTGAAAGCTGAAACGGTGTATGATAAGCTCGTGTTTGGGGCGTGGTTGAAGTACGAGAAGCAAGGTGAAGAGTTCATTTCCGACTTGCTCGAGTCTTGTGGTAAATGTGCCAAGGAGTTTGGGGTGATAGACGTAGCTTCTGAGATACCTCCCGTGGAATTCTTCAAGTCTCCTCCTGCATCTTCGGTTGCATTCGAGGATTCTGTTTCGAGTACTGTTACTTTTCAAATTGGGCACGACAAAATCGTGTGCGACAGGCACAAGATCGCTAGCCTTTCGGCTCCTTTCCGAGCGATGCTTAATGGGAGTTTTAAAGAATCGTTTTGTGACGAAATAGATTTGTCCGAAAACAACATTTCTCCCTTGGCTATGAGGCTGATAAGTAATTTTAGCCTCACGGGCACGCTGGACGAAGTGTCCTCGAATCTGTTGTTGGAAATGTTGGTATTTGCCAACAAATTTTGTTGCGAAAGTCTCAAGGATGCTTGTGATAGGAAACTTGCTTCTCTGGTTTCTTCCCGACAGGATGCCGTGGAACTCATGGAATGTGCCCTTCAAGAGAATTCCCCCGTCCTTGCTGCATCGTGTTTGCAGGTCATCCTCCGTGAACTCCCCGACTCTCTGAATGATAGTCAGGTAGTCGAACTGTTCAGCAAGGCTAACAGGCAACAAAGATCAATTATGATCGGTCCGACTGCTTTTTCACTTTATTGCTTACTAAGTGAAGTTGCAATGAGCCTAGACCCGAGGTCAGACACGGCTGCTCTTTTCTTGGAACAGTTGGTCGACTCGGCGGAAACCAGCCAGCAGAAAATGGTGGCTTATCATCAACTGGGATGCGCTAGATTCCTGAGAAAAGAACACGACGATGCTGAAGTTCACTTCGAGGCAGCATTAAACGCGGGACATACTTATTCCGTTGTTGGCTTGGCTAGAATAAGTCACATTAAGGGTCATAAAATGTGGTCGTACGAGAAACTCAGTTCTATCATTTCTTCCTTGAATCCCCTCGGGTGGATGCACCAAGAGCGGTCGTTATATTGCGAAGGAGACATGAAGTGGGAAGATCTCGAGCGAACTACAGAACTGGACCCCACTCTGACTTACCCATACATGTATCGAGCTGCATCTTTCATGAGAAAGCAAAATGCTCAAGCTGCCCTTGCAGAAATTAATCGGGTCCTAGGGTTCAAACTAGCGTTGGAGTGTTTGGAACTCCGGTTTTGTTTCTACCTCACTATCGAAGACTACCAATCAGCCATATGTGATGTTCAAGCAATCTTAACCCTTAGCCCCGAATATAGGATGTTCGAAGGACGGGTTGCAGCTTTGCAACTCCGCACGCTCGTGAGAGAGCACGTCGAGAACTGGACAGAAGCTGACTGTTGGCTGCAATTATATGAGCGGTGGTCCTCAGTCGATGACATTGGATCTCTCTCGGTGATATATCAGATGCTCGAGTCTGATTCCCCGAAAGGGGTTCTCTACTTCAGACAATCTCTACTGTTACTTAGGTAATTAGGGATTTAGGGGAGTAGCTTATGCTTCTCGGGTTTTCAACTACTGGCAGTTGTAATAACAACGAATTCGTTTAACTGTTTTTTGCTTTTAACAGATTGAATTGTCCCGAAGCAGCGATGAGGAGTTTACAGCTAGCTCGTCAACATGCATCTACTGAACACGAACGCCTAGTTTACGAGGGTTGGATCTTATATGATACTGGCCATTGTGAAGAAGGCCTAAGGAAAGCCGAGGAATCTATAAACATCAAGAGATCTTTCGAAGCGTTTTTCCTGAAAGCATATGCGTTGGCCGATTCTAGCCTCGATCCCTCTTGTTCATCAACTGTTATATCACTTCTAGAAGAAGCTTTGAGGTGCCCTTCAGATAGGCTTCGCAAAGGTCAGGTATGATTCTTCTGTGCCCGAGATTCTCAAACGTTTTTACTTGTCTGCCTTGTGTGTTTCACTCGTATATTTGCAATGCTCGTAGTTATAACGTTTTTCTAATCCTATTTCTCGATTGAATTTGGGATAGGCGCTAAACAATCTTGGTAGTGTCTATGTTGACTGTGAAAATCTAGACGCTGCAGCTGATTGCTACATCAATGCCCTCAAAATTCGACATACCCGAGCTCACCAAGGCCTCGCCCGTGTACACTTCCTGAGAAATGAGAAGATGGCCGCCTACAACGAGATGACCAAACTGATTGAGAAGGCCAAGAACAACGCGTCTGCCTACGAGAAGAGATCAGAGTACTGCGATAGGGACCTCACGAAGGCAGATCTCGAGATGGTCACTCGGTTAGACCCTTTGCGGGTTTACCCATACAGATACAGAGCTGCAGGTAAGAATTGTATTCCCTTCCTATGTTCCATTTCCCATGCACTAATTGAATTGAAGAACGGAGTTCCTTCTGAACTAAAAGACTAAGCTGGGGACAATCCTGACCAAGTTGGTCAGACTGTTGATTTGGTAACCAAAGTTTCAAGTTTGAATCTCAGTTGGAGCGATCTATTGACCTTCTTGGTTTGAATCGGTTAGTTATGGACATCTTAGGCTGGTTCCCTCTGAACTAAAAGACTAAGTTGGGGACAACCTCGACCAAGTTGGTCAGGTTGTTGATTTGGTAACCACAAAGTTTCAAGTTCGACTCTCAGTTGGAGCGATCTATTGGCCTTATTGGTTTGAACCAGTTAGTTATAGACACCTTAGGCTGGTTTGGGATTTACACAGTGAACACTATCGGGAATTGGGCCCGGGTTTCCCTCGTCACCCCAATAAAAAGACTAAGATGATAGCGAGATACACATTTATTATTTGTATATATTATGCTCGGGAGCAGCCAAACTCCCACCCGAGCCTGTACTAATCCGACTGCTATTCGCAGTCTTGATGGACAACCGAAAGGAGAAGGAAGCCATTGCAGAACTAACGAAGGCGATTGCATTCAAAGCCGACCTTCACCTCCTACACCTTCGCGCTGCATTTCACGAGCACATTGGCGACGTTATGGGGGCGCTGCGCGACTGTCGGGCCGCTCTCTCGGTCGATCCGAATCATCAAGAGATGCTGGAACTGCATAGCAGGGTGCACACTCAAGAGCCTTGAAGAAGGGAACTAGGACAAGTCATCATCCCTGAAGTTTGGGGACCCCAAAACAAAAATGTTAAGAGGGAGAAAAATCAGTTTTTTGAATTCTCTCCAGCATTGTCTATCTTAGTGACAAAATTTTGTACTGTAATATGCTTCCATTTTTTTGTTAATATAAGCTCTAATTTAATGAGAAAAACCGGTTCACTCAAAGCTGTATATCTGCTTCATCTTCTATTCGTGAACGTGTTGGTATAATCGGTCACTATCCGTGAGTATGCACTAAGATTAATTATTATACCATGAACTAAGATTCATATGTGCTTTCAATTTGTTTACCTGTATAAAAATGATTAACTGCAGGTACAAAATGTATCAACTGAAAGTACAAAATCTGAAGGTTATTTTTGGACCAGGATCCATAATATAAAGTATACCTGGTCCATGGTACAATTTGCCTTTATTGGTGTCTTTTATGAGTTATAGTGATAGTTTAACTTGTCTGTTGTCTCTTGTCTCATTGAACATTTAGTTAATCATCCAAAACACGACATTTAAATAGTGACTATTATATGTTGGAAATTGGAATACACCCAAACCTAGCTGGCCCAAGAACAAGTAACATAAGACCCATCAAAATTAAGCCACTGCCCAACATTCATTACAGCCATTAGCAATTATTCCCATCATCAATTGATAAAATTTTGCTAAAGATTGGGTTCAATCACAATCATCATTCCTTGTTAAATTGACATCTACACATTAATATGTTCATAAATAACTTTGATTTACGGAAGAGTCTCAGCAACTACTCGAAAATCTGTTTTAGGTGAAACTATGACTTTAGCCAACAAATAACCACACAAAGATAAATCAGTTCAAATTATCTATAGCTAATCAACTCAAACCAAGAAGGACAGTAAAGAATTCCTACACGGAGATTACAAACTTAAAATTTTATGATCATAAAACTGATTATTTGACTAACTCGGTTGGGAGTCCTCGGATAACTTCACCAAGAAGGAGAAGTCATTCTCTTCATCTATCATGTCTTCAAGACTTCAACCACTGGACAGTTACTGCACAAAACAATTTCACAATCAATTATTAAAAACCTCCAACTTTATCTCTGCCAAAAAGTACACCAACTCCTCCACCACAAATTTTATCAAAATTTCATTTTTATAAAAGTATATCATGTAAATATACAACACAACAATATAGTGATGTTGGACTTGATTTAATTAAAAAAAAAAAACAAACAAACAAACAAACAAACCAATAAAAATACATTTGGAGTCCAACTCATTACTAATTTACATTGTTAGTATTTGCTTATTGTTAACCTCTTAAATGAGCCAATTGCACTTTTTTTTAATATTTATTTATAATCTACTATTAGAAATTTAATGGAGCTTAAGAGCAACCTTAGTGGTGATGGGTTTCAATGTGATTTTTTTGCCATGTGACATTTTTTTTAACGGAAATCCAACCATTTTATTAATCCACCAAAATCAATACAAAGAAACAAGGACAAACCTACAATATAATTGATTATATAACAATCGACTACGTGCCTGAGATCCAGTGTGCCCCTAGCACGCTCCAAATGCTCAACATAAGCCTCATCATTTTTTTTTAGTACTACTCAATAGTTGCCTCTATTGAGTACTTTAAAGGCTTATTTAATACTTTTTTCTAAATATAAAATATAACTATCATAAGAACTAACATTCCTTAATTATTCTTATATGTAGTACATGTGCATTTTTCAATTTATTTATACAGCATTATGCAATGCCCCATAATTCTAGTTAGTTCCATTGTTTTTACTGTACCTCACATTTGAAAATTTGAATTTGAATTTCTAATTTTAAAAATGTTTTGTCAATTAAAAAAATAAATAAAAACAAAGAAAAAGAGGCATGGGGTATCATTGTATCAACTGAAGCGAAATGAGAAGTGAGATAGTGCATCCGTAATCTGCGCAGTTCCATCATGTTTAGCCCTAAAGATTCAAAGCGCGTGGGCCCCTTTCCGTTTTAGTGAACATGGGGCCCGCACCAAATATCTCTACGGCCTTGCCACTTCTATTCACAGGTCCCTAATCCCACGCCCAATCTCGCACGCGCTGTCACCGTCTTCCGTAGACTATGCCACGCGCTTCCCGTGACCGCCCTGATTTGCCTTGAGATCCGCTTTGACTTCCCCTTTACACTGTCTTGTTCTTTTGTTCACTAACTTCACATTGACATTTTGGATTTATATACATGATTTCATGTGACATTAATTATAGATTTCATTAATTATTTGTTATATTCATTTCATAATTAATCAATCAAAATATGTTATGATTTTTTAATTAATATAAAATTATAAGGCAGACATTTACCAATTAGGTCTACTTGCATTGCAGGGATCATGATAAGTTGACTTAAACCTATACCACTACAAGAATAAGTTGTCATAGTTAGTTGACATAATTGTGGTTGATGAGATTTCACCAATTATTTGTATATGTACTTGTACGCAGTTGGTAGGAGTGTGGACTCGGGAAAAGGACGATTATGGTGGGAGGTTCTTGAGCTGGTAACAATAGTGCGAGAATTGCCCAAAGCCTGCAAATCATGTGTTTCACCCGTATTTATAGGGAATTCGAGGGAACACATGCTAAGAGGCTGGCATGGGTGCCACATGCACTCGTTATCTAATTGGCTAAAGAGAAACGCACACGTGTACGAAGATATCTGACCGATTATTGTATATTGGGACGTGCTTGGGGTTGCCTCCGAGCAACCAGGTAGGAACCGAGCAATGAAAGGTTAGGTAACGACATATCGATCCATTGGTTCGGCGAACCTCCGGATCAGGTCAGTCATGCGATGTTAGGTCGGGAAATAACCCAGACTTCGAGGCGATCCGTATCTGACCATGTGTCCATGACCCTACTACGGAAGGGTCCGTAGGCCCGGATATATTCCCTGTTAGTGGTGTTGTCCGGCCAACCAACAAACACCAACCAACCACAACTTGCCATGTCACTCCACTTGATACTTGCCATTGACAATGACTATATATATATATATATATATATATATATATATATATATATATTACTTTGTCCATAATTTGTACTATGTTATTGTAACTGAATAAGAGCTATCCAATCACCTCGTGCCTACTGGTCTCTCGACCCTCTTCTACTATGTCCATAATAAAGGCATACATACTATCTATATGCATATCGATCATATCTATCTTTTTCGTAATATAAATATAACATCTACTCCTAGTATAATTTACAATTTCACTCATTGAAAATGTATATGCAATATTAAACACTATTCTTCTGTCACCATTTTGCAATGTCATGCTGAAATAACAAGTCTTGTTAATTAAATTTTGTATAATAATAAAAGTAAGTGATAAACATGTTGATCCGATCCAATAAGGAGTTGCCCATATCCATAAACAACAAAGGCAGCAACGTAGAATGGCAACGCTTTCCATAAGCATCGTCACAAACGTTTGTAAAGGGAAAGAATGTTTGCTTAGTGGAATTGGCAACCGTGTAAAATGGCAAATTGATCTTGACTTTTACACTCGCGCCTTCAACATTCTACCAATTCAACATTCACCAAACTCCACATCTCATCTATCACTTCAACATAAAGAAATGAGATAGGTGTTGGAAATTGACCTAATCCATTGGCACCCATATCCTCTTAATTTGCTTCCCCTCACTGATTTGGAAACTTGGATTAGATACCAAGTCAGCTTCTACCTCATGCAATCGGTTTATCTGCCCCTCTTTGATTATGACTTTTTCATTTGGTGGTTTCACATTTCAAAAATAATGCATGCCCTCATCTATTATATTATATTATGTATGTGACCGATGAATAGATGAGATAACGCATATCTCTTCCAGTTTAATCAAATGTCTAATGTTTGAGTCTTGAGAATTAATTTCGATGGCACATATCTCTTACAGTTTAAGGGTTTGAGTTATGTGAACGAATTTTGTTAGAAAACTATTAAAAATTTTGCAAAAATATCTCCTGGATACAAAAGCGAGATGCATTTTTTGAAGCCAAACAAACATGACAATTTGCTTCTTCTTCTTCTTCTTCTTCTTCTTCTTTTTTTTTTTTTTTTTTTTTTTTTTTTTTTTTTTTTTTTTTTTTTTTTTTTTTAAATTTCAATTGGAAGGGGGCTACCCAATTTACATTTTATTTGTAGTACCTTAATTTCGAATCATTATCATTTTTTAAAAAAATTAAATAATAAATGTATTTAAATATATACATATGTTTTCAAAAAATATATATATACATATGTTTTATTTGTTGGGTAGAGAAAAAATGAAATAAATAAAAGTTGGGACTCGCTTAAGGGTGTGTTTGGAAGCCCGGAAAATGACTTCTGGGAGTCATTTTCCGGGCTTCGGGGGTTTGGGAACACCCAGAAAATGTGGTCAACGGAAATCAATTTCTGTTGACCACGGAAAATAGGCAAGTTTTTCCGGAAAATGACTTCCGGATAAATTATCCGGAAGTCATTTTCCGGATGGGGAAAATGGGTGTGAACCAAGGGACCCCCCCCCCCCCTTTCTATTTTATTTTATTTTAAATTAGTTATATTATAATAAATATTATTATGATATATATTTTTATATTTTAAATAAAAGAATAAAATTATATAATTATATATTTCTACTCATTTTCCACTCATTTTCCGGAAAATGAACCAAACACCTAAAGACAGTTTTCCAGAGTACATTCAAACACGGAAAATGAACTCATTTTCTGGAAAATAACTCATTTTCCAGAAAACATTTTCCAGAAGTCATTTTCCTGCGTTCCAAACACACCCTAAATTAATAATAGAACGTCACATAAGTAATAAATATTTTTTAAGACGTAACTAATAAAAATAAAATGTTAAAAATATACATAATATTACTTCTTTCTTCTTCTTTTTTGTTTTTTAAACCACAAATTGAACTTTTCATCATACGCAAGGTCTATATTCGTGTACAACAAAGAGCAGGGCCGGATTTTGGGCTGTGCAAGCAGCCCAACAGCACAAGGCCTCAAATTTTAGAGGGTCCAATATTTAACTTTTACCTATGCAAGCTTGTTAAAAATAAATAAAAAAAAAACAATATGTTTACAATTAATTCTAAAAGACTTTAATGGATGAATAGTAGAAAGATATGTTTATAGCTTTTTATATTTGAGGTCAGGAGTTCGAATCTTACCCTTTGCACATATTTTTCCTTTTTAAAAGGGCCCCATTTATTTACAAGAACATGGGCATCAAAATCTAAAAACCGGCCCTGACAAAGAGTATAAACATATAAATTTTCCCCATTTTAAAATGTCTATTTATATACCGTGAATCAAACAACAAATTAAATTTTAGTCCCAACAAAAAAAAAGTGTCAAGAGTTTTATACAAATAAATAATCCTTGGTTGGTATATAAATAGAAAAGGTAATAAAGGACAATAGCAACTCCTCTTATTCAATTGTCCTGCTTCCTAATCCATGCTTGCCAAATTAAATAAAGATAATAATGCCAAACACTTACCAAAAACCTTATAATCAAGCAATATAAATATGAGACTCCTTTATAACAGATTTTGAAATATTTTTTTTTATTATCTAAAATAGTAAACCAAAAATTTGCATGCGGCATTTAAAAAATAATAATTTATTGATTTTACGCAAATAATACTGTTTAGTAAAAATTAAATATTTTTTTTAAAAGTAAGTTAACAAGTATTATATATATTCTAAATGCTTTTCAAAGAACAAGTGACATATTTTAGTAAACAAAATGTCTATTTGTTGACTCATAAAAAAATTACATTTATTATTGATAATTGATATGCAATCTCTAGTTGATTGGTCTAGAATAGACCAGAGCAATTCGACTGATTATTACAAAAGTACAAATGAGTCTGAGTAGGATATGCTCCCCTTAGTGGAATTGACAAAATTATTTATATTACAATAAGTTAGACTAAATCACAATAACACTCGACAAGTGGGTCCATGTGACGAGATCGAGTTGGATGAATGAGGTAATCACTTGGTCAGTCTCTATGGCGGTCCAATCAAATGACGCTTGCAACTTGCAACACCTAAATTAGCATAGTATCCTTTTAGAGCTAATCTTTCTTATCAATCTATTTTATCCACTAATCAGTCGGCTCAATCAGTCGATCAAACAATTTACTGTTTTTATTATTGAGTCAGTCGAACTGCCATATAATCTATCACTACTTACAAAATTGTATATTTGACTATTTGAGATATAGTTTATGGGAGATATTATCATGTATTTGTGTAAATTGTATTAAGATTTATTGAAATCAATTATTGTGATATTAGGGTCCAAGGGGCATATGACTAGAATAGACATATTTTATGAGAAGTAGGTAAAAATGGACAACTTTTTAAACATGGACAAAAGGAAGAAAAACTCGTTTATTTAGGACTTGCTAGTAAAAAAATGCAAGTCCTAATTGAGTTTGTCAAAAAATTATTATTATTATTATTATTATTATTATTATTATTATTATTATTATTATTATTATTATTATGCCTGAAATATGACAAACGCAAGTCCATATGAGTTTGTCAAACAAATATTATTAATATGTTAGAAATATCACAACGCAAGTGCGATTTGCGTTTGCCGTTCGTAGCAATATGGACGAGGAACACAAAGTCGGATTTGCGTGCCTCACTCAATTGCCGGAAATATGTTTATGGTGTAGTTCATTAATAAAAACTCATATCGTGAATAATATTTTCCACTTCGTTTTCTTTATTCGTTAGAGATTCTTTTACTTTGCTTATTTCAAAAAATTTTTCAAACAAGCTTCATCTTCTTGCATTGGAAACATCTTTTAACAAATTTACCAGCCTATTAATTTCTTTTCTCCATTGATGAATTTGCTTCCTTGACTTTCACAACACATGCAATTCATCAAATCATGCTCATTTTCCTCCTTCAACATCTCATAATCTATCTTAGTGCTCGACAGAATTAATAAGAGGATCAATTTCTCGCTTTGCGTCACCAAATATGTTCTCATACTTCACATTCGTGGCTTTTAGTACCAACTTACGACGATTGAGTGAGACAGAAAAGTTGGACTTGTTTTCCTTGTCCATATTGCTACAAACATTGTGTTTGTTGTATCTATACTATTATAAACGCAAGTATGACTTAAATTTGTGATATTTATGGCGAAAAAATCATTTCAAAATTTTGAAAAACTCAATTACGACTTGCATTTTTTTTTTTTTACCATAAATGCAAGTCCCAAAAGATTTTTTAATTTTTCTTTCTATATTTTAAAACTTGTCCATTTTTATCAACTCATTATAAAATCTGTCCATTTCAGTCATTTGCCCCAAATCGACATACATAATACTAATTTAAAAAACATCAAAAAAATAAAAATAGAATCCGAGAAATAGTTGCTTGCCGGTCGGGGTGCGCAGGTAGAGCCGTAGAGGGTGTCACGTCGGTCCACGTGGAGACCTGGTAGGTGGTGGATCCCTCGCTGACGTGGTGCCGGAGAGATTTAAACTATGAGTATCCAGTGGTTTATAAACTAAAAAAGGATTAAGAAAAATTATTACAGATTAATCCATTTCCTAGAGAGAGAAAAGACCGAAGAGAGAGAGAGAGCAGAGGTGCAGACTTTTAGAGCGAGAAACAAGGCGCGGACTGGCCGTCCAAAAAACACATCCATCACGCGAAAGCGAAACGAAAAATCGTCGCCAAGTTCGTCGTCGCATTTTCTCCCGTCTTCTAGGGCTAGCTCGGTCGCTCGCTCCTCGAAATTCTCAAAAAAAAAAAAGAGCAAAAAAAATAATCGAAGCTAGATCATCCGAATGAGAGGAAAAATCGGATTAAAAAACTGATCAAAATATCCAGATCTTGCTGCTTTGAATCAATTTATTTATTTTTGCTTTTCTTCACATTTTATGTGAATTATATTGTTGTTAGATAGGTAGACAGAGACAGATAATCGTCTGGTTTTTTTATGTATTGAGCTGAGAGATCCTTCTAGAGCTCTGCCTAGAAGGGATCGGATCTGCCTGGGATTGAACTAATCGGCGGTCGGGTTGTTCGTCGGATGAGAGACGGCGTTGAATGTTTGGGAAATCGGCCGGGAGAACGATGAAATGGGCAACATTGCTTAAAGACTTTAAGGAAAAGGTCGGCCTCGCTCAGCCTCCTTCCGCTGTCTCCTCACCTTCGGCTTCTGCTTCCTCGTCATTTACCGATAACTATGCCTTGCCTACCAACCACAATCTCGACTTCAGCTTATCTCCTTCGAGGTACACTGCCTCTCTCTGCCAATGCTGCGTTATCTGTTTCTGTATTCAGCTTATGCTTTTACTTATTTGCTACTAATTTTCCTGATATTGATTGTCTCAATGTTTAAGTAAAAGCATAACATAAGCTGCTTTAAGGTTTAATGTTTATTCACCTGAATGCAAGCTTAGCTAAGTTTTAGAAATTTAGCCATGGTCAGTTGCAGCAGCTGAACTATAGATCTCTTAGCTCAGACTGCATTAGACCATGAAAAGAGAAATAAGTTATTGCTTGGAGATTTTGCTAATGAACAACTAAGGTTTCTGTATAGTTATAGTTATATATACAATGTGATAGAACATGTCAATTTAGCAGTTCAACCTTTTACATTAAATTCTGAATGCTGATACTTCTCTTGAGCTAATTCTTTTAATTCGTACTTCTTTTAATGGAATTTACTTCTTCTGCTACCTTGGTGAATTATGAATTAAGATCTCTAGTGCAACTGTTCTATCATGCACCTCTGTATGTTGTGTTTATACTTTTCTTTTTGTCATCCCTACTCTTGAAAGCAGAGACAAACATGAATTGGAATTGGACTTCAAGAGATATTGGGAAGAGTTCCGGTCTTCAAGTTTGGAAAAGGTTTCTCTAAGTTTGTTTAATGCAAAAGTTTAACTTGCTTAATTTATATACTGGAAGAAGTTATCATTCATCTATTTTTCATTCCTCTTGCAGGAAAAGGAAAAAGCCCTGAATATGACTGTCGAAATTTTCTGTAGACTAGTAAAGCAACATGCAAATGTAGCTCAAATAGTTACCATGTAAGGGAGTACATCTTTTTCTTCATTTTCTCCTGTCTTTTTAAGATTATTTTCTTGTAGTGTGTCAAAATTTCTGCTATCTCATGTTAAGAGTAATTGTCTTCCTAACCAGTTGACAAACTAGTTTGGGATTGAGGTCTTGGTATATTTTTGATGGTTGTTGCTCTAAAATATATTTGGATTCTTCCTTTTTGCTTGTACAGGTTAATTTTGAGATTTTATGCTAATAAGCTATTATGTTGCTCTGAAATTTCGAATGCTATTTTCTTTCATTTTTTTTTTTTAAATTAATCTTGTGGTGAAGATTGGTTGGCCAACATTGAACACTTCTTGTTTACAGGTTAGTTGAAACACACATATTTTCTTTTGTTGTTGGAAGAGCATTTGTAACAGATATTGAGAAGTTGAAACTTAGCAGCAAAGCAAGATCTTTGGAAGTTGAGAGAGTCTTAGGTTTTTTCTCCGAAATCACAAAGGTTTTTGATATTTATGTGTTGAAAGTTCTTGTTTCCTTTTGCTGTGAACTGTCATATGTGAATATTCTTTAGAGTTAATGTGGCCTAATTTTGGTTATATTCATTAAACTACAGGATGGGATCAACCCTGGTGCAAATTTATTATATGCAGTGGAGGTCCTTGTCTCTGGGGTATATACTTGCGCTTTTTCTATATCTATCAGTTAAAAGCAGTTATATCTTCCTATTTCTATAATATATGAATAATATTATATATTTTGAGAAGGTTTGCTTGCACATATTCAATGAACAAGCACACAACCAGATTTATGATCTACCACATATTGGTTTTGTTATGAATTGACTATTTATGTTATTTTTCAAAGCAGACTAAACACTGGTAAAGGTTATGCATTTCTTTTCCAAATTTAATGGGTGATCAATTTTCTACAGCCTATTGATAAACAATCTCTTCTTGACTCCGGGATTTTGTGCTGTCTCATTCATATTCTCAATTCTCTTCTTGGTCCCAATGAGGGTCTCCTAAGGCAATCTGTGGACAATAATACAGAACAAGGGCTAGCAGAGAACAACCATGATGATGATGCTGCATCACGTCGTCGGCTTGAGGTAGCTTCTTTGCATGCTTGTTCTCTCCTCTTTACTACATGTATCATTGAGGTTAATTTGTAGTATCCTTTTGAGTGTTGAGTGCACATTATTGTGGGCAGTTCTTACTTGTGGTTTATACATATATTGCACAATGCTTATTGGCGGATCTTTACAATCAATAGAATTGGGCTTGCTGGGGTTAATACTGAAATATGGCTCTAGCACATGGGACTTTATTTAACACAACAATATAATAAAGAGGGGTAAAGAACATGTCCTTTTTTTAATTGACAGTTTGACTGCAGTTAGAATTATAATGAGCTAAGAAACAGTTCATTAGTCTTGCTTATTTTTAGTGGAAAGATTGACATTTTAGTCCACTAGTGACGGGACAAGTTTGAGCTCAGCTCAACAATCAACATACAAGTATACAACTGATCAGTGGAAGTCTGGAAGATTGGGGGGTGGGTAGGTGGTAGCAGTTGGGCAGGTAGGTGAATGTAGGGGTAGATAGATAGGTGAGATAAACTGGAAATTTTCCAGTTACTAAACTGATCCTAATCATTTCCATAAAATGTAGAGGGTTTCTTGAATCTGAATTAAAAATAACTTTTGTTCATGTTAAATGTTTTGCATATCTTAGGTAGAGGGTAGTGTTGTACATATCATGAAGGCACTGTCCAGCCATCCTTCAGCTGCACAAAGTTTGATAGAGGACAACTCTCTTCAGTTACTCTTTCAAATGGTTGCTATGGGCTCTTTAATTGCCTTTTCTCAATATAAGGAAGGCCTTGTGCGATTACACACTATTCAGCTCCACAGACATGCGATGCAGGTAGTTGGCTTACTTTTAGCTATTTATATATACAATGTTTAGCTTTATTTGGTTTGCTGAATGAAACTTCATATTTGACTAGATAATATTGTTCTTATATTTGATTCTTGATCCAGATACTTGGTCTTCTCTTGGCCAATGACAATGGCAGCACTGCCAAGTACATCCGCAAGTATCATTTGGTATGCCGTTACTGATGTATCCTAGTTTGTCTTGAATCGTCTAATTTCCATCCTCTGTTCCCTTCTCTTCATCTTTTACCCCACTGAAATTGCGCAGGAGATGTTAAGTTTACAAGATACATGTATAACTTGCACCCTTACTGTAATTTATTCATGTGAGGAATAACCTTGCTTAGTTTTTCAGTATTGATTGTGTAGGAAATGTCAAGTTTACGTGATACAAGTATAACTTGCACCCTTACTGTAATTAATTCATACTGAGAAATAGCCTTTGCTTAGACTTTCAGTATTGATTGTGTAGGAGATGTCAAGTTTACAAGATACAAGTATGAAGTATAACTTGCACCCTTACTGTAATTAATTCACACTGAGAAATAACCTTGTTTATATTTTCAATATTACATTAATTCATAGCACTATTAGTAGTAGACTTAAACTCTCATGCTTTTGTTAGAATTTGGGAATCTGAATGCCCAAGTGAAGGATGTTTTCATTGTTAGCTTGCTGTCAGGTAGGGAGAAATTTCAGCTGTTAATTATCAAGAAGAAAAAGGAAAAGAAGTAATGAGTAGGAAAAAAAACAAAAGGAATGGAAGAACAATTCCTTTTCAACAGCCATACATGTTTGAATAGAAAAGGAAATAAGGAGAGGAAGACGGAATGTTAAGATAGAATACACAACACTGTAAACTTGATCTTTGTGAACTCTAATGATCCTAACCCCTCCTTTCTTCTCATACCAATTATTGAATCAATTAATTACGAGTCCCTTATCCTATTCTTGCTTTGGACTGTTTCCAAGAAATCAATCCCTTAGTCTCTCAGAAAATTCAGGCTGCAAAAGTTTGTTCACATCATGAAAGCTGTTGTTTATGGGTTGAATTACTGTGCATCAATATTTAACAAAACAGTTGGGGGTTGAAGTACAACTGCCCATTTTCTCCCTATTTTGGTCCATGACTCATTTTCTAGTGAAGTTGCATGAAAATCTTCAATGGCTTTTGAAACAGTTGATTATATCCAAGCTTTTGACGTTTCCTTGTTCTCTTTAGATTGATATTTTAATTCCATGACAATACTCATGGTCTTCAGCACTATTATTCTCCTGGATTCTTATGGCAGAATAACTTTCACATATCAAATATCCATTCTGCTTTGCTGATGATTAGACTTTATACGTAACAGATAAAGGTGCTTCTAATGGCTGTGAAGGATTTTAATCCTGATTGTGGGGATTCAGCATACACAATGGGCATAGTGGACTTGCTTCTAGAATGTGTTGAATTGTCATATAGACCAGGTAAAATGGTTGCTTATCTCTCTTTTCTCCTTCTTTCCACTTTTTTTTTTTTTTTTTTTTTTTTTTTTTTTATTTATAATTTATTTTAATTTATATATATATATATATATATATATATATATATATATATATATATATTTTAAATAAGTAAAATGGTTCTTTTCTTCCATTCACTTGGATTAAAACTTAAAGTTGGGGGCTTTTCTCTCTTATTGAATAGTTTTAGTCTATATATTATGTTAATATAAACATATTGTTAATGTAACATACCTAGTGATTCATTATCCACTGCATTGGGTTGGTGCTGATTTCCAAATTATTTTGACTTGTAGAGGCTGGTGGTGTCAAGCTTAGGGAGGATATTCACAACGCTCATGGTTATCAATTCCTGGTTCAGTTTGCTTTAGTACTCTCTAAGGATCAAAGTGGGCAGACTTTCTATTCAGAGTCTCTTCCATGTCAAGAACCTGCTTCTGATGATCACCATGGGGCTAATAGTGCTGAGAGCAATGATTCAATAAAAAAGGCTGCAGAAAGTTCAGAAAAAAATCTCTCCCCTACACTCTCTAGGTTGCTTGATGCTCTTGTTTGTCTTGCTCAAACTGGCCCGACTTTGAAAACATCAAAAAGTGCTCATGCTAAGCCCAGTGGGTCTGGCAGAAGTCTAACTTCATCATCTGAACGAATAGGTGATGAAATATGGGAGAAGGATAATGACAAAGTTAAAGACCTTGAAGCTGTCCAAATGTTGCAGGACATTTTTCTGAAAGCTGATAGTAGAGAACTGCAAGTTGAAGTACTGAACAGGATGTTTAAAATATTTTCGAGTCATATTGAGAATTACAAGTTGTGTCAGCAGTTGCGGACTGTACCCCTATTTATCCTTAATATGGATGGATTTCCTTCAACTTTGCAAGAGATAATTTTGAAAATTCTTGAATATGCAGTGACAGTGGTGAATTGTGTACCTGAACAAGAATTGCTTGCACTTTGTTGTCTGCTGCAACAACCAATAACATCTGAATTGAAACATACTATTTTATCCTTCTTCGTAAAACTTCTGTCTTTTGATCAACAGTACAAGAAAGTACTGAGAGAAGTTGGTGTACTGGAGGTTCTTTTAGATGATCTCAAGCAGCACCAGTTGCTTTCTAGTCCACAGCAGCATGATGGTGAACCTAATCAGTTGGAAAGAAAATCAAGTCCAAGCAGCTTCAAGAAACATCTAAGCAGCAAGGATGCAATCCTTTCTTCATCAAAATTATTGGAACCTGGTTCAGGAAAATTACCTATTTTTGAAGTAGAAGGCACAATAGCAATTGCATGGGACTGTATGGTCTCCTTACTAAAGAAAGCAGAACCAAATCAAGCAATGTTCCGATCATCTAATGGTGTGACTACTGTACTTCCTTTCTTGGTATCTGAAATTCATCGTCCAGGTGCCCTTCGAGCATTGTCATGCTTAATTATTGAAGATGCTACGCAGGTTTGCTTCCACTAAGCTAGGCTTTTGACATTTTATTTGCTCTATCTTTGCTCAAATGTATTGATTTGTATTACTGTGCTTTGAGTGTTGCATTTCAACTCGATGGTCACTGTTTTACCTTTGGGATAGTAATTATACTTGCCTTAGACTCACAAGATTGAGAAGTCTTAATAATATTGATTATAGTTAAGCGTGCTTTCCTTTTGTGATGAGGAGTGTATCGTGTGAAATAATTAAGCTAATATTTTGAGGCAAATAAATATGTAATTCTCTGGGCTGATTTGAACGCATAGTCCACCATGTTTAACTAATGGATCTATTTTTTTGGTGTTTGGCTAATATTTATGCAATGATCTTGTACTCTTGTGCTGACTTAGTATGAGTGCTGCTTGTGTTTTACAGAGAAAATGCATTACTGCATATATTACCCTACTAATTGATTTCAATGCAGCATAATGCATTTCCTTGTTTGCCTGTCACCTACATATATATATATATATATTTCAAAACCGATATGAAATTACTTCTTGTGCTTGTACAATTGGAGGTTGTTGAAAGCTCTTTGTGAAATTTGTAACATTAGTTTTTCCTGTTAGACATGCTGCCGTCTCCTTCTTGTCTGTAGTCTCTCATGGCATCATGCAACTTTTTTTTTTTTTTTTTATTTCTTATTATACTATAGTAAGAGAGAGTCCCTGGTATTTTTGGTAGTCACAATGGGCTCCAACTAATTCCTAGCCCAACTATTTTCAGATCCCATATGGCCATATGGGACGGCAGCTTTCTAAATGCCTGTTGGATATTTACAAGGCTTGAACCTGAGATCTTTCTTAATGGAAATTGAGCTCCTTATGCTTGGGCCATAGGTCATTGTTTCATTTAACTTTTATAACTGAGAGCATACTTGGCCTGGGTTTCTTTTAGTAATTACAGCTAGTTTCCCACTTTCCTGTAAACTATGGGGAATACAAAACTTATCTCCTATATGCAGCTCGTTCTTTCTTCTGGATATACTTTTAAGTGCCAAAAATGCTATAATTCCTTCGTTTTTTTTTTTTTTTTGGTTTTCTTTTAGTCTCATCCAGAGGAGTTGGGGGCAGTGGTTGACATTTTAAAAAGTGGAATAGTTACAAGTGCATTGGGATCTCAATACAGAATTCAAGATGATGCAAAATGTGACATCTTTGGAGCTTTGTGGCGCATTCTAGGGGTTAATAATTCAGCTCAGAGGGTCTTTGGTGAATCAACTGGGTTCTCTCTTCTATTAACCACACTCCATAGTTTCCAAACTGATGGAGAACTGGCAAACCAGTCTTCTTCAGCCATTTACATCAAGGTGTTTACATATTTATTGCGTGTAATGACAGCTGCAGTTTGTGACAATGCTGTTAACAGGACAAAGTTGCATGCTATTATATCCTCTCACACATTTTATGATCTTCTCTTGGAGTCTGGTTTAATTTGTGTCGATTGTGAAAGGCAAGTTATACAGCTTCTATTGGAACTTTCTCTTGAGATGGTGCTTCCACCATTTCTGATGTCAGAAGATGCCGCATTGTCTCGCACTAATGACAATGAGTCAGCTTGTTTTCTTCTCATTACATCTTCTGGTTCTGTTGTCCCTGAAAATGAACGGGTGTACAATGCTGGTGCTGTTAGAGTGCTTTTACGTAATCTATTGCGGTTTACTCCCAAGTTGCAATTGGAGGTATTAAGCCTCCTTGATAAGCTTGCTCGTGCAAGTTCCTTCAACCAAGAAAACCTAACATCTGTAGGTAAGAATCTGATGAATATTATTATCTTTTATTTCATATTGAAAATAATTTTTAATAGAATAGTTAATAATTCATGCTACGGTGTTGTCAGGGTGTGTGGAACTTCTACTTGAGATGATATATCCCTTCCTATCTGGCTCATCACCATTGCTATCTCACGCTCTGAAAATTGTAGAAGTCCTTGGGGCATATAGGTAACTACCTCTATCTAGTCTAGAACTTCTCTTTGATATCACTAATTGCATTATACATTTCAATTTAATCTTACGTCTGGTAAGATTAATGGTGTACTCTCTTGTTACAGGTTATCAACATCTGAACTTCGAATTCTTGTTAGATACATTCTTCAAATGAGACTTGCTACTTCTGGACGCTTTCTTGTAGATATGATGGAAAAATTGATTCTTAATGAGGACATTGCTTCAGAAGATGTTTCACTGGCACCATTTATAGAGATGGACATGAGCAAGATGGGGCATGCTTCAATTCAAGTGCCACTGGGGGAAAGATCTTGGCCACCTGCTGCTGGCTATTCTTTTATATGTTGGTTTCAGTTTCGGAAGTTTTTCAAATCACAGGCAAAGGAGGCTGAAGCATCCAGAACTGGATATTCTAAAAAGCAGGCAGTAGCTGGTGGACAGCATCATGGACCACATGTTTTACGGATATTTTCTGTTGGAGATGCAGAAAGTTCTAATGCTTTCTATGCAGAAATTTGTCTTCAGGAGGATGGTGTTCTTACTCTTGCCACTAGCAACTCTTCATCCTTGTCATTTTCTGGGTTAGAAATGGAGGAAGGTAGGTGGCATCACCTTGCTGTTGTTCATAGCAAACCAAATGCTTTGGCTGGCCTCTTCCAGTCTAGCATTGCTTATGTATATCTTAATGGGAAGCTAAGACACACAGGGAGACTAGGATACTCTCCATCCCCACCCGGAAGGTCGTTGCAGGTAATCATTGGAACACCTGTTACTTGTGCAAGGGTTAGTGACTTGTCGTGGAGACTTAGATCTTGCTATCTTTTTGAAGAAGTTCTTTCGCCTGGCTCTATCTGTTTTATGTACATCCTTGGGAGAGGATATAGGGGGCTATTCCAGGACACTGATTTGTTGCAGTTTGTTCCTAATCAAGCCTGTGGTGGGGGCAGTATGGCCATTTTAGACTCTTTGGACACTGACATGCCATTGGCTTCCACAACTCAGAAGGCTGATAATGCCAGCAAGCAAAGGAGTTCTAATGCTGATCGAAGTGGTATTGTTTGGGATTTTGAAAAATTAGGGAACCTCTCGCTTCAGCTTTCTGGCAAAAAGCTCATATTTTCATTTGAGGGAACAAGCACAGAACTTCTTCGTGCTTCTGGAACTCTGTCTGTGCTCAATCTAGTTGATCCTATGTCAGCTGCTGCATCTCCTATTGGGGGTGAGTAAATAGTAATCTTCTCCTGTTTATGATCTGTAAAATGTTGACATATCTGAAAACTCAAATTTACTAACTACACTTTCTTGAATTAAATTTTTTTCCTGGTTCTTCTGGGTCCCTCATAGGTATACCTCGCTTTGGGCGACTGATTGGCGATGTCTATATCTGTAAACATTGTGTCATTGGAGAGACAATTCGTCCAATTGGTGGCATTGCTGTTGTTCTAGCTCTTGTTGAAGCTGCTGAGACTAGGGACATGCTGCATATGGCTTTGATGTTGCTTGCATGTACACTTCATCAGAATCCTCAAAATGTGAGAGATATGCAACAATATAGAGGATACCACTTGCTTGCTCTTTTCCTGCACAGAAGAATGTCATTGTTTGATATGCAGTCACTTGAAATCTTTTTCCAAATTGCTGCTTGTGAGGCATCTTTCTCTGAACCCAAAAAATTGGAGGCTGCTCAGAAGATTCTACCACCTACATCAGCCATTAGTGAGGGTGACGTTGAGGTCCTTAGCTTTTCAAAATTCAGGGAAGAATTTTCTTCAGTAGGATCCCATGGAGACATGGATGATTTTTCTGCCCCAAAAGATTCATTCAGTCATTTTTCAGAGCTTGAAAATACTGACATGCCTGCTGAAACTTCAAATTGCATCGTCCTTTCGAATGCTGACATGGTTGAGCATGTCTTGTTGGACTGGACTGTATGGGTAACAGCGCCAATTCCAATTCAAATTGCTTTATTGGGCTTTCTAGAAAATCTGGTTTCAATGCATTGGTACAGGAATCACAACCTGACAATTCTCCGCAGAATTAACCTTGTTCAACACTTGCTTGTGACTCTGCAAAGAGGTGATGTTGAAGTTCCCGTGTTAGAGAAGTTTGTTGTATTACTAGGTGTGATCTTAGAAGATGGGTTTCTTCCATCTGAATTGGAACAGGTGGTTAGGTTTGTGATCATGTCATTTGATCCCCCAGAGCTTTTGTCACGCAATCAAATCAACCGAGAGTCAATGGGAAAACACGTCATTGTAAGAAACATGTTGCTTGAGATGCTTATTGATTTACAGGTGACCATTAAATCAGAGGAGTTGCTTGAGCAGTGGCATAAAATTGTTTCTTCAAAACTAATAACTTACTTTCTTGATGAAGCTGTTCATCCTACAAGTATGAGATGGGTCATGACTCTTCTTGGTGTGTGTCTTGTATCTTCTCCTACATTTGCACTTAAATTTCGCTCAAGTGGAGGGTATCAAGGTTTGGCAAGGGTGCTTCCCAGTTTCTATGATTCCCCTGATATATATTATATTCTGTTCTGTCTGATATTTGACAAGCCAGTATATCCAAGACTCCCTGAAGTTCGTATGCTGGACTTTCATGCCCTTATGCCTAGTGATGGAAATTATGGAGAGCTAAAATTTACAGAGCTGTTGGAATCTGTGATTGCCATGGCAAAGGCAACTTTTGATAGGTTGTGTATGCGGGCAATGCTAGCCCATCAAACTGGTAATCTTTCCCAAATTAGTGCTGGCATTGTGGCAGAGCTTGCAGATGAATATACAGACTGGTCAGGGGAGCTTCAAGGCGAAGCACTGGTGCACAAGACTTATGCTGCACGCTTAATGGGTGGAGAGGCTTCAGCCCCTGCTGCTGCTACCTCTGTCCTTAGGTTCATGGTTGATCTAGCAAAAATGTGTCCTCCATTCTCTGCTGTTTGCCGACGTGCTGAATTTCTTGAGACCTGTATTGACTTATATTTTTCTTGTGTCAGGTATATTGTAAAATGCTTTTCTTTGTATGCTTGTTGAAAAAGCTCATCTTTGTTATATGCTTTCTGTTCTGAATTGAGCTGAATATTCTCTGATATGTAGGGCTTCTCATGCTGTGAAAATGGCAAAACAACTCTCTGTTACTGTCGAAGAAAAGACACTGGTAGATGATGGTGATGAAACTTGTAGTTCCCAGAATACATTCTCTAGCATGCCTCATGAACAGGAACAGTCAGCCAAAAGCTCTATAAGTTTGGGAAGCTTTCCACCAGGACAGGTGAGCTCCAGTTCAGAAGATATGCTAGTGGTGCCAAACAAGGTTACTGGAGATAAAGGAGAGATGCGAATCAAGGTTACTGGAGATAAGGGAGAGATGCGAATCAAGGTTACTGGAGATAAAGGAGAGATGCGAAACAAGGTTACTGGAGATAAAGGAGAGATCTCTGTTTCTTCAGACCAGAAGGATTTGAAAAAAGAGGCAAAGGAAGATGCACAAATTAGTGCGACACTGGATTGTGAAGTGGTTGACCTTGCCTCCACTACCAGCAGCAATGAGTTTAACTTCCGTGATATGAAGAGCTCTCTAGATCCTACTGCACAAGCAGATTCACAAAGTACTGCATCTTTTACCAATGTTGAATCTCCTATTTTATCCGAGAGATCTTATTCTAAAAGCCCATTAACGGCTTATTCATCACCAGTAGTTGCACTGACATCTTGGTTGGGTGCTGCTAATAACAATGATAATAAAGGCCAAATTGCTTCCACTCCATCTATGGTGTCTTATGCATCCTTCAGTGAAGTTGATTCCTCTTCAGACACAAAGTCCAGTTCTCAAGGACAATATGCTGCCAACACAATGTTTACAATTAGCTCCAAGCTACTTCTTGAAGTGGATGATTCAGGCTATGGTGGTGGTCCATGCTCTGCTGGAGCCACTGCTGTTTTAGATTTCATGGCTGAAGTTCTATCTGGTTTATTGACTGAGCAAATGAAAGCTGTGCCTATCATCGAGGGTATACTGGAGAGTGCTCCATTAAATATTGATGTTGAATCTATTTTGACCTTTCAGGGATTGTGGCTTATTAGATTGATGAACTTCCTTGAAAGACGTCTCTTGCGTGATGATGAGGAAAATGAGAAAAAGCTGGATAAGAGCCGTTGGTCTTTGAATCTAGATGCATTATGCTGGATGATAGTGGACAGAGTGTATATGGGTGCTTTCCCTCGACCTTCTAGTGTACTGAAGACTCTGGAATTCTTGTTGTCTATGTTACAATTGGCAAACAAAGATGGTCGTGTTGAAGAAGCAGCTCCAACTGGAAAGGGGATCTTATCTATTGGAAGAGGAAACAGGCAACTTGATGCTTATATACATGCAATTTTGAAAAATACAAATCGAATGATTTTGTTCTGCTTCCTTCCATTATTCTTGGTAAGCATAGAAGAAGATGAACTACTCTCAAGTTTAGGCTTGCAAATTGAGTCCAAGAAAAGAGTTCCAATAAACTCATCACCAGAAGATAGTGGAGTTGATATTTCCACAGTGTTACAGCTTCTAGTTGCTAATAGGCGGATAATATTCTGTCCAAGCAACATTGACACTGATATCAATTGCTGTCTTTGCATAAATCTAATCTCTCTTCTCCGTGATCAGAGACGGAATGTACAAAGCATGGCTGTTGATATTCTTAAGTATCTTCTGGTGCATCGCAGAGCTGCACTTGAAGACTTGCTTGCCTCTAAACCAAATCAAGGATCTTATGATGTTCTACGTGGTGGTTTTGACAAGCTTTTGACTGGAAACTTATCTGCCTTTTTTGAGTGGCTTCATAGTTCTGAGCAGGAGGTTAATAAAGTACTGGAACAGTCTGCTGCACTGATGTGGGCTCAGTACATTACAGGGTCAACAAAGTTTCCTGGAGTGAGGATTAAAGGCATAGATAGTCGCCGTAAGAAAGAAACTGGAAGAAAATTGAAGGACAATTCAAAGTTAGATGCTAGACACTGGGAGCAGATTAATGAACGAAGAATTGCACTTGAATTAGTTCGTGATGCAATGGCTACTGAACTAAGAGTTATTCGCCAGGATAAGTATGGCTGGGTAATGCATGCTGAAAGTGAGTGGCAAAGTCACCTTCAACAACTTGTACATGAGCGAGGAATATTCCCAGTAAGTAAATTGTTCTCAGGTGATGAACCTGAGTGGCAACTTTGCCCCATTGAAGGTCCATATAGGAAGCGCAAGAAGATTGAACGCTGCAAATTAAAAATTGACACTATTCAGAATGTTCTAAACGGACAATTTGAGTTAGGGGAGCTAGAATTGTACAAGGAGAAGACTGAAAATGATTTGAATGCTTCTGATGCTGGATCAGATTATTTCTTCAATCTTCTGACTGATAATCCTCGACAGGATACTTTTGATAGTGATCTGTATGGTGGGTCAATTTTCAAAGAGGTTGATGAGTTCAAGGATGCAGCTTCCAGTAAAACTGGTTGGAATGACCATGATAGCAGTATTAATGAAGCAAGTCTGAGCTCAGCTGCATTTGGTGTAAAATCCAGCACTGCTTCCCTCCGAAAAGATGAGAGCCTACCGGGAAGATCTGATCTTGGATCTCCGAGGCAGTCTTCATCAGCAAGAATTGATGATGTTAGGATGTCAGGGGAAAAATCAGAGAAGGAATTAAATGATAATGGTGAATACTTGATCAGACCATTTTTGGAACCTTTTGAGAAGATAAGGTGCAAATATAACTGTGAAAGAGTGTTGGGTCTTGATAAACATGATGGCGTTTTTCTGATTGGGGAACTGTCGCTATATGTCATTGAGAACTTTTATATTGATGAATCTGGGTGTATATGTGAAAAAGAAAGTGAAGATGACCTTTCAGTTATTGATCAGGCTTTGGGCGTTAAGAAAGACTTCTCTTGTAGTATGGATTCACATTCTAAGTCAAGTTCTTCTTGGGCTGCAACTGCTAAGGCTTATGTTGGAGGTAGGGCATGGGCATACAATGGTGGTGCATGGGGAAAGGAAAGGGTTTGTAGTAATGGTAATGTGCCTCATCCTTGGCGTATGTGGAAGCTTGATAGTGTCCATGAAATTTTGAAGCGTGATTACCAACTTCGCCCTGTTGCAATTGAGATTTTTAGCATGGATGGTTGCAATGACCTTCTGGTTTTCCACAAAAGAGAAAGAGAGGAAGTTTTCAAAAATCTGGTAGCCATGAATCTTCCAAGAAATAGCATGTACGTTATTCACTTCCAAATTCCAGCTGTCTTCTCTCTT
Organism: Ipomoea trifida; assembly: GCA_003576665.1. Taxonomy (NCBI): domain Eukaryota; kingdom Viridiplantae; phylum Streptophyta; class Magnoliopsida; order Solanales; family Convolvulaceae; genus Ipomoea; species Ipomoea trifida. The sequence goes on along the minus strand of CP025657.1, from coordinate 18,005,587 downwards.
CTTTTACTGTTTAGCTAATAATAATGTGCATTCACTCTTTATATGTTATTTGAGAATGTGGTGTAGGATCATCAGACACTTCATTGTCTACACTACCTAGCAGGTCACTAAAATTAGGGTTTTTATTCATCTGTTTTGCTGGAAGCAGTCTTTTTTCATTTCCAGGGTGTGCCAATGGAAATGACTACTTTCTTAAGATAAACAAATTTTAATCCTAAATTTCTGAAACTACCGTTTAATGATTTTTAAAATTTTGGGGTCATCACGTGTTCGTCTCCTGATAGATAAATACGGATAGGCAACGAAGTAGTACAATACATGATTCTTGTTGACTTTAAAAGCACCAGGAGTAGAACTTTATCCAATTCACATAAAATGTTGCAAAATTCAAAGGGAACAGCTCTAAAGAAATGGAGTAATGGTTTTTATGTAGTTGATACCTCCATTGAGCAATAGTTGTAGTAGTCTTCCTATTATTATAACTATCAATAGTTTGAAAAGACTTTCTTAAATAATTTATCTCAAATAGTTGAAGCACTATTAGGATATTAGGCTTCAGTGCAAATGAGGAAGCACAAGTCTGGACGTTACTTATAAAATCTCTTTTTTGTTCTAGGTAACATATGGAATTTTTTAGTTGAGATGTTAGTGGTCTTCTGGTTTATGTATATTCATCTTCTAAGTAATTTGGTAGAATTTGCAAATGGTGGTTATGTATTATCTGTCAGACCTGCTCTCTGTTGATTTTCAAACCTGTAACCAATATTTCAAGTTTCATAATAGTTGTCCTTTGTTCAAGCAGGTTGGATACAACAATTTCAGGTTCAATTAAGCAGGAAAGCAATGAAGGCAGTCGCCTCTTTAAGGTTATGGCTAAATCATTCTCAAAGAGGTGGCAGAATGGAGAGATAAGCAATTTCCAGTACCTCATGCACCTCAACACCCTTGCAGGTCGTGGATACAGTGATCTTACCCAGTATCCAGTGTTCCCTTGGGTTCTGGCTGATTATGAGAGTGAAAATCTTGACCTGACGAACCCCAAAACTTTCCGTAGGCTTGACAAACCAATTGGTTGTCAAACAGGAGAAGGCGAAGAGGAGTTCAGGAAAAGGTAGGTCAAGCCCTTTGCATATTTGTCCATATTGTTTACTCTCTGCACAGTATCCATTCAACTTGGAGAAGATTATTTATCTTCTCTAATATTTTTTTTTTTTTCATTTGCCTCAGATATGAGAGCTGGGATGATCCAGAGGTTCCTAAGTTCCATTATGGTTCTCACTATTCTAGCGCTGGAATTGTCCTTTTCTACCTCATCCGCCTTCCACCCTTTAGTGTTGAGAATCAGAAGCTCCAGGGTGGACAATTTGATCATGCTGACCGTCTTTTTAATAGTATAAAAGATACATGGTTAAGTGCTGCTGGGAAAGGAAACACATCTGATGTTAAGGAATTGATTCCGGAGTTTTTCTATTTGCCAGAATTCCTAGAGAACAGGTTCAATCTTGAGTTGGGTGAGAAGCAGTCAGGGGAAAAGGTTTGCTTAGTTCTTTACATCCTCATAGTAGATTTTGATTTTTGTCCTTTTTGGATGCAGTTTCCTCAAAGATTTGCTCATTCTGTTTATTTAGATCCTTATATATCCTCATACTTATGGTGTTTTCTCAGGTTGGTGGTGTTCTATTACCTCCATGGGCCAAAGGCAGTACTAGAGAGTTCATCAGGAGGCATAGAGAAGCTTTGGAGTCTGATTTTGTTTCTGAAAATTTACATCACTGGATTGATCTCATCTTTGGTTGTAAACAGAGGGGGAAGGTACATGGCATTCTAATATTGTGATTCATATTTAATTTTCTCTGTCTGTAATACTCCTAAATGAATTTCGCTCAGCAACGCATATTACTTGCTACTATATGATGGTGGGAGAGGTGGTTCTGTGTCTGTCTTCTCTTGTTATCCTTTTGATATACTAACATTTAAATTCTTGTTTTGTTGTTGATAGGCTGCTGAAGAAGCTGTAAATGTTTTCTATCATTATACTTATGAAGGCAGTGTTGATATTGACTCAGTCACTGATCCAGCAATGAAGGCTTCAATTCTTGCCCAAATTAATCACTTTGGGCAGACACCAAAACAGTTGTTCCTCAAACCTCATGTGAAGAGGCGGTCCGATAGAAAGCTTCCTCCGCATCCACTGAAGCATTCTTTGCATCTTGTCCCACATGAGATCCGTAAGAGCGCATCTTCTATATCTCAGATTGTGACTGTTAATGACAAAATTCTTGTGGCTGGAGCGAATACCTTCCTGAAACCTAGAACATATGCTAAGTATGTTTCATGGGGATATCCTGACCGTAGTTTGAGATTTATGAGCTATGATCAAGATAGACTTCTTTCTACTCATGAGAATCTTCATGGTGGCTACCAGATACAGTGTGTAGGTGCTAGTCTTGATGGTTGTCTTCTGGCCACAGGAGGTGATGATGGGTTGGTTTGTATTTGGAGAATAGGCAAAGATAGTGGACCTCGAGCCCTAAGACACTTGAAGTTGGAGAAGGCTCTTTGTGCCCATACAAGCAAAATCACATGCCTTAATGTTAGCCAGCCTTACATGATGATAGTGAGCGGATCAGATGATTGTACTGTTATATTGTGGGATCTTAGCTCCATGGTTTTTGTTAGGCAGCTACCCGAATTTCCTTCACCTGTTTCGGCCATTTATGTTAACGACTTAACTGGGGAAATTGTGACTGCAGCTGGTATTATGCTTGCGGTTTGGAGCATCAATGGTGACTGCCTTGCTGTGGTCAACACATCACAACTTCCATCTGACTTTATTCTCTCACTTACTGGTAGTACAAACTCTGATTGGCTTGAAACTAAGTGGTATGTTTCTGGTCACCAAAGTGGAGCAATTAAGGTCTGGAAAATGGTACACTGCTCAAGTGAGGAGTGTGCCCAAAGTAAACCAACAAGTGGGAATCCAACTGGGGGGTTAAGGCTTGGAGATAAAGCACCTGAATACAAGTTAATCCTTCACAAGGTATTAAAGTGTCATAAACATCCTGTTACTGCACTCTACCTTACCAGTGATCTGAAACAGTTGTTGAGTGGAGATTCTGTAGGGCATTTGCATTCATGGACACTCCCTGAAGAGAGCTTGAAACTTGTAGCTAATCAGGGGTGATTGTGGGAACTAGCGGTCTGTGTGTTTGATATTCCAGATGATGTAGTTTTTCTGGTTATCTGCTATCAAATGGGGGGTATATTTGAGGGTTCCACGGTTTTGGGGGATAAATGCCCTGGATTCTGCCTCACTGAACAGTGACAAGAACAAGGTGCATCGCTTAATGCCGTCCTTGTGAAAGCAAGCAATTGAAGTGGTCGTGGCCTCAAAAGTAGGACTCGGAAGATGATGATTTGTGGTGGTGGGCTTTTCAGGGGTATGGGGAGGGGAAGGGAGATTGTGGAGCAATCTCGTCTCCTGCAGTTGTTGTATATAGAAAAAGGCATTCATGTATGACTGTGTATAACGAGGTTTGTATAGGCAGGCTTGGCAAAAATATTAGCCAGGAATGGCATGTCGGATAAAAACGATCCAGCTAGTTTTGGCAGCGGATGAACGACTTGCCACGGTTCTTTTTAGACTTAATTTATTTTAGAAGTGACATGATGATGATGATGATGATGATGATGTTTCATTGATTTTGGGAAATGCCATTTTTTGTTTTTGTGAAATCTTTAGTCTGCTGCAGAATAGCGTGATCCAATGAGTTTGAATTTTGAATCCCATTTTACAGCGGAAGAATGGTTTGTTTATTATATGTTTCTATCTATTATATTATGTATAAACTGATATATGTGGTGTACAGGAAGTGAAGGAATTCTCATCTCATCCACTTAAAAGTATACCTACCCTACCCAAAAAAAGAAATAAAAGAGGCTGTACCTACCGCACCAAGCCAGCCCTTGTTTTGCTTTTGGAGGGTGGCTAAGGCCTAAGCTCCCTAGACGCTAGTGATGAATTGAAGGAAGTTTGGGTGGCCTTGGATTTCTTTCATCGCCAACATTTAGAGTGTAGAGTTTCCTTTGTAATACTCAACTTGTATTACTCTTCACAGTTCGTTCCTCAATATCAATTCATAATTTCTCTTTATATTACACTTGCCTGCCTTTCATGCTTCCCCACCTTAAAACAAATTTTTCTTGTTTCGACTTTACACAAATCAAATCCACAATTCAATTAACTATATACCATCTTTTTTTTTTTTTTTTTTTTTTTTTTTTTAAAGACAAGGTTCTCTCTCTCTCTCTCTCTCTTTATCATTCACTCTCTCTACCCTGCCTGAAAAGTTTTTAACTCTAGCATATTAAATACTACGGGGAGAGATAAGTGGTGGCAAATTAGACAACCTGTGACATGGAGCTCAATACAGGGAGACATACATCATGCACATGGCACAAATGAGCATATTACTGACAGTAGCTAAAAGCACCACACATTCATATAATAGTACATTTATTATTAGGACAGTAGCTCACCTAATATGTTTAACATCTATAAAACCAGGAAACTACGATATCTTCTCTGACATTTCTCATATTGGTTGGTCTTTTGGAACGATCTGATCCTTGAGCCACATATATATGGGAACCAAAACATAATATGCTCCTGCCATGGCCCCCAGCATGAAGCGCAGAAGAAACACAACCGGATTCACGGGCTTTGAGACATCCTCGGCCTTTGGACCAAGCTGCAAGTGAATAATTGAATAAATAACTATGTTAACTCAAGGGGAAAATAAAATTTTAACACAACTACTCTGCAGCAAATTGTGTGATCTTGGCATCCTTCCAGGCAAAAAGATTTCGCATTTTTACACGATAATTTGTATAGAAATTTGCCATCAATTGCTCATGTTTAAGCCAATGAGTCATAGCGTGGGGGGACAAATTCAGGTTGTGTGATACTAAGCAAGAGTTGATAGTCCTATGGGGCTTCACTAATGAATAAAAGGGACTGCTTTCTTGGACAGAAATAAAAGCAGTCATATTAAGCTATGGGTTGCAGGAACATTACATTGAGCAATATGCAATATATGACGAGGTAAGAGCATGATTTACGGTGCCAATGGCATGAAACAAATAACAAAAATTGCATATTTTAATTTCAAGCGCATTTAGATAAGAAGAATTACCTGCAGCGGTGAGTCTCCAGAGTCAGATTTTACACCAGTTACTGAGCAGCCCATGATGAGACCATGTCTACGAACCCCACGGTACCATTTTGGGCCGATCCTCTTTAGTTGGACATCCTTAAATCCAGCCTTTTCAAACCACTCAAAATACTCCGACTCCTTTGGAAAGAGCATCCAGACATCAGCAAAGAATTGCGACAGCCAAAACGTTGGGTGAACAGGACCAATTAGGCAAGCCTTTCCTCCGGGTTTTAAAACTCTGTATGCTTCCCTGATTCCACGCTGTGGGTCTGGCCAGTACTCAATACTGAAGAAAAAGGATATTTTGTCCATTAGAAACACGAGTATGAAAACTCCACGTAAAGGATTTTCATAAAAGAGGAAATGCCCAACTTAAATCATTATCATATCTACCACTATACATTTGTTCTTTACTAAATACGAGTACTAATGAACCACTCCCTATATTCTTTACTAAGTACATGTGGACTTGGCTATCACATCAAGAAGGTATCTTTCACCTCATCTGCTAAAAATAACACTTCCATGAACCATTGTTAACACAATGTGCAAAAGCCCAAAGATAAAGTTGCCAAAGAATTGATTGCTACACATAAATTTATGAAAAATTAGGAAAACCATAGGTGATATATCCATAGCAAAATCTAAAGAAAGCAGGTAGTTTAATATAGTTTAAAATTTACAAAATTAGTGGGCAATATGGAAAAGTCTAATCAGTCCCAGTTCCTTTGTGAACATCCAAGAAAGTTGGAACAGTAAAGCAAGATTAGCATTGCCCCCTGCAAGTATGAAGCACTTGAGAAATGGATCCAAATTTTATAAAATCCATAGAATTTTTTATTTTTTATTTTTTGAAACCAAACGAAACACATATATTAAAACGAACAGTCCTAAGAGATTACATCAAGAAGAAAAGAGGGAGGGGATGAAATCCATTCCCTGCAATCAGCACTAAATAAGGCTTCCCTAGCCAACTGGTGGGCAGCCCTATTCGCAGATCACTTAACCAACAAAAAGCTAATACAACTAAATTCATTAGCTAGTTGACGAATGTCTTCAAGGATATGATCAAAGGCATCATGTGCCAACTCGTAGCCTAGCACCTTGTGCTCAGATGGCATGTACTGACTCTCCCACACGGGAGGTTGTGCTTCAATAGGTTGAGAAAGTATGTATGAACAGATACTACAATGTAATAGAGTAGTAGTACTAAGAAAAAGGTTAAGGAACTAAAGAGTGCAATTTACCTCCCAGCAGAAACATATCTATCAGCATAATCAGTGGAGAAGGGAAGATCCTCAGCATCACCCTCAATGATTTTGCAATCCTTCAAGGGCTCCTTCTCCTTAGCCTTAGCAAGCTGGTGAGGGGACTGATCAAGAATGGTAACATTCTTGGCATCCACATGCTTCACTATCCCCAAAGTAGTGAACCCTGTGCCCCCACCAACATCCACCACAGTCAAATTCCTGTCATTCAGCTCAGCTGGTTCAAGTGCATCATCTCTCATGTCTTCTGTCCAGTGCCCTGGGTTTATCACATGGTCATACACAATAGACAGGAACCTGTAGAACCAAAATGCCTCTTGCTTGTGCTGAATGAATCTTGGTTTTGAGACTGGCCTGGATGCTGCAATACTGCATTTTGGAGCTAGGGTTTGATTCTTTCTTCTGGGTTGAGAACCCAGACTCAGATTGGGAAGTTGGGTTCCTCTCACATTTGAGCCAATAAAAGCTAGGCCCTTTGGGTTTTGGCTAATTTTTGGGAGAATACAGAGACTCCCAGCAGCAATGAGCATCGAATTGGCCATGGAATCTGAAGATACAGCAGAAATTCACAGAAACAAACAAAAACAAAAACAAAAAAAAAGGAGCGATCTTTGAGATCAGAAAGCCAGTTTAAAGGAAACCCAATAGTAAATGTAAACAAGAATCGCTTCAAAGTTCAAACCCACCTTTTTTGAATCTGCGAAAAGATTTTTCCCTTTGTGAACGACAGTAGAAAGTACCAAACGAATTAGCACTGAGTCAGTCCCTGAGCGAAGTGGCGGCAATTGGAGGAGACATGTTACGGACTCCTCAGTCCTCAGTCCTCAGTCCCTTTAAGTGACAACGTGGGGATTTTATTTTTTATTTTTTAATTATTAAATGGGAAAAAACAAAAAGAAGAAAAGTTCATAATCAGGGTTAATAATATCTTCATTCAGCACCCTTGATTTGTACTTAATCAATGGATGGGATTAAATTCTATTTTTCATCTAAGGAAAGCTTTTCACCAGATCCATTATATATATAAATGGGTTCCTGTGCGGTTCATGTTGTGAGGTTAAATTTGAGTCATTGATCTTTATAAATTAACATTCAGAATTAATAGTGATTAAAAAAATATGCGGTGACAATTTGGTCTTTTTGTATTTAGGTCAAATTTAAGGTGCGTGAATTTCCTTCTTAAGGTGTGTAGTTTTCCTTCTTTAAGATGCATGGTTTTTGTGCTTAAGGTGAGTCAATTGTTGAAACTTAAGGTGCGTGAATTTTCTTATTAATGTGCGAAATTTGTAGGCTTAATGTGCGTAGTTTGTATATTTATGGTGCGCCATTTTAAACCTTTAGGTGCGTAGTTCGTGTGCTTAAGGTGCATGATTTGTGATTTTGTGGAGCGCCATTTTGATGCTTAAGATGCGTATTTTTTAGTTAACCGCACGGGAAGCTATACCCCCACCGAAAGCTTTTCCCTATATATATTGATTGAGAGTATTTCCCTTGTACTTACCTGTTCGGTAGCCCATCAGAGGCCGGAAAGAACTATTATTGACCATAACTGACCTCATAGTTAATCGACTCGACCTAAGATAGCGCACCGAGCAAGAGCTTAGCTAGAAGTATTATTCGCCTACCTTAAGATCTGCCCCAACCATCTTAGGTTGGGATGGACTATCCAATCTCCTCCACTTAGAAAGCTAAGCCTTATTTTTAGTTCAACCCAATCGCAGCGGAAACGAAGACATCAAGAATGTTAGCACACATGGGAAAATCAGCAAAGCCTCCGACCTTCCCCTATACATGGGTCAGTGTCGCGCATGTCGAGCCTTTAATTTGGCATGTGTTCCCTTCACCCCTATAAATACCACATTAAATGTTAGGAGGGGAACTTTTGGCAATTTCCATATAAACATTGTTAATTAGCTCAAGACCCTCTTACCCATTGTTGCGTTTTCGAGCTCAACCGCTTAAACCAACAAGCACACGATTAAAGAGTTCACCTAAAATCCGATCATACTAATTATACATATTTGTTGGTACAACCGTATTTACTACATCAAATATAATACATATCAAATGTTAATTTTTTAAAAAACACTCATAATTTTTGCATTGTAGCTAGCTAGTATCTATTCTATATTTTTTCGATTTTTTCAGCCCAAAGAAATCAATGGGTCCACCACCGAGGTTTGATCTATAACTGTTCATTTGAAATAGTAATAAATGTGTCTTTACACTATCTACAAAGTAGTAGTTGGCAACTTGTCATGACAAATGTTAATTAATTAAATTAGCTATTATCATTGAATCTTTAAAAAGATTTCATTAATTTGCTATGACAAGTTGCCTTTGCTATTATCATTGAATCTTTAAAAAGATTTCATTAATTTATGTCTTGTGAAAGTGGATATGTATAAACATATGTGACATATATTGTATTAATATAATCAATATTGTGGATCAAGTTGAAGGAAATATATCTAGATTTGATTCATGCATGCATCACTTCACTTGGACCTCGTCCAACAGCACTTCATTATTAAGTTGCTTAAGTTATAGTACTATATATGACAGATTAATTAAAACCACCAGTATAATGTACTTAATTAACTGCTGTTATCATCTCTTTAATTAAGTTGGACAGTAAAATAGCGTATAGTACAAGCTACCTCTTCTCGGTGTGGTAAAAGCGTGCAAGAAAACTATGTATTAGATGACCATTTGTACGTGTTAGTTATATATAGATGTGTTTGTGAGTGTCAACGTTCCTAATCGAGTAATTAAGGAGTGGTTAACTAGTTAACACTAAATGATCTCTAATAGAGAGACTTTTCATTTTTAATACTTAAGTGATTCCAACTCTGATACTGTTGTTTTTAGTCGTGAAATCAAGTTAGACGACGAATCACTACGTTAAATAGTAGTAGTAGTAGCAACAGCAGCAGTAGCAGTAGTAGTAAGACCCATTGTACTAAAAAGTCAAAGAGATTTGTAGGGATAAGAATAGCCTAAGGATAACCATTAGAATAGAGGTTGGCTATGATCGAGGATCGACTAGGCCTAGGCATAAGGGTTAGTGAGGGGATAGACTCATGGCTTGAGGTAGCAGGCTAGTAGGTTGGTTCAGGGCTGGATTTTGGACTGTGCAAAATGTCCAACAGCACAAACCTTCCATTTTTAGAGGGCTCAATATTTAATTTTGACCTAGCTATTTAAGAATTTTTTTAAAAAAATCGACAATTAATCCTAAAACTCATTAGTTTTTTTCTCGAATTACTTCTCTCTCCTAATAAATAGGACCTAGTTAATTGAGTATGGCAAAATCGTTATGTTTTTCCAATGGCATAAATGATGTCTTAAGCCCTGAATTTGCAGAGATAAGTTGAAACATGTTTCGTTCACCACCAATATTAAAAATCATATATTTTACGGTATTGATTTTAAAAATTGTGTTTATGCTTTTGGTAAGACCTCATTTATTTACAAGAACATGATGACAAAAATTCAAAAACCGACCCTAGGTCGGAACCTTGACCCACCAACCCAAGCATGTCATATGGAATCGACAACTACTAATCAATAGTAATTGTTGGTTTTATCAACCTCGGATGGTCGAACGGTAGGCCAACATCACCGAAAAATCGACTAACACTTGATTGGAAATTAGAGTGACTTCTCAACCCTCTTTGTATTATGAATTGCTTGTGAGTACAGAGAATTGTTTATGCTTCTTTCAAGGCCTTACACCCCTATTTATACATGCTAGAAGAGATTTCTCCCTTTGGAAACTCAAAACTACCATATTCAAGTTAGGAATTCTTTCCTTATTACATTTAGACACTTTCCTAAACTACTTTGATCTTCCTTCCGCATCTCCCGCCTTCCACCGCCTGATTCTTTTAGGAAACTCTCATAACCGCATTTTGTGTACACTGTCTTCCTTACCTCGGTCACGGCTCCTAGGTCGGTCCGGACCGACTCTTCTCTTTCATCCCTTTTAGCTTGTCCTTCCTTCCATGGTAATTAATCGTTTCAATAGCACTGTTCAATCACTCTCAGTTTAAGATATTCAGCTGCCTTATCACCTCTTCAAGGAACCCTCGATCGACAGACTCATCCTCGACCGCGCGACCTACGTTGTATCATCATACCTTCCTCTGAGCCCTTCAAGCTTGATCTCTACGTTCCTCTTTCCCCCCATCAGTAATCAGCATCATGACCCAAGAGGTTTTGCCTTGGATCATCTTGTAAATTGCTTTGACTTCCATTAGACCAACCACTATAAGACTACAAATACATTCACCCCTTGAGTCAAATTGGATTGTGAAGCGGACGTACTATTTGCCCTTTGTCGTGCTTACCTACACCATTGACACATAGTACGTAATGCTACGCTAGATGCAAGTTTCTTTGATTTATAGAAAAATTAATAATTTTTTATTTAAAAATGCGCTTTTAATAAAGTTTACCTGGTAACTCGAGTTAACAAGAAATCATAAGGAAGTAAATTAGTCTCAAACTAAGAATACCAATAAATAACTCCCAAAAAAAGTTGAAGTTGTAAATTGTAGCACATGCAGCAAGGTTCGATCATTGTAGAACCAGCTAGGGATTTTATGCATAGTCCAATCGTTCAGATACTCTCCATTATATATATATATATATATATATATATATATATATATATATATATATAAAAGCTTTTCTCAATACAATCTATTTACGTACGCTCCATTCAACATGGTATAATAGGAGGATTAACATAAGACAAGATTCCATAGTCACTAATTACCTAAATACATAGGTAAAAATTGTGTGAGACTCTCTTACATGTTTTAATCTGTGACTCTGTGAGACAAGTTGAATCAACATAGTTTAAGTCATAAAAATTAACTAAAAATCAACTCATAATATTAACTATGATCCAAATTAAATGACCTGACCTGTTTCACGGATTAAGACTCCCCCGAGGTGACCTCACAAAAGTGTGACCTAAACGCATTATATTTCTAGAATCTTGTGATCAATTACTACTAATATAAACCTGATCTGCATCTTAGTTATCATTGAATATAGTTCCTTGATCGCTTGCATTGTTACTATCGATAATTCCCATGTTTCTCAACGACACCTCAATCTTACTCCCTTGTCTTTAGCTTCACCCGTCAGATACCATCGATATATACAACCAAAATGCAGCGTCTTATAATATATATGCCATTCCGCCACCCCACTAATGTATCTTCAATCACATAATAAATGGGAGAATTATTGGGCCGTTTCTTGCCGGAAAATATCCGGCCGGACGACGCGAATCCGGCATGGATGAACAAAGGCGACAATGCATGGCAACTAACCTCCGCAACGTTCGTCGGCCTCCAAAGCATTCCCGGCCTCGTTATCCTCTACGGCAGCATTGTCAAGAAGAAATGGGCCGTAAACTCCGCTTTCATGGCGCTTTACGCCTTCGCCGCCGTTTTGGTTTGTTGGGTTTGTTGGGGCTATCAATTGGCCTTCGGCGGTTCGCTTTTTCCGTTCATCGGAAAGCCGAGCCGACGTGAAATGGACCAGACGTTTCTTTTAAGTCAAGCGTTTATTGGAAAGTTCCCTAATGCGACGATGATTTATTTTCAGTTTGTTTTTGCCGCCATTACCATGATTCTCCTCGCCGGCGCGTTGCTGGGACGGATGAATTTCCGCGCGTGGATGCTTTTTGTTCCGCTCTGGCTTACTTTTTCGTACACCGTTTGCGCTTTTAGTATTTGGAGCCCCGGCGGGTGGCTGTTTAATATGGGGATAATTGATTACTCCGGCGGGTTAGTGATCCATCTTTCCTCCGGCGTGGCGGGTTTCACCGCCGCGTATTGGGTGGGCCCACGCGCGGCGAGGGATCGGGAGAGGTTCCCGCCGAATAATATCCTCCTAATGCTCGCCGGCGCCGGGATATTGTGGATGGGGTGGACGGGGTTCAACGGCGGCGATCCTTACGTGGCCAGCGCCGACGCGTCGTTGGCGGTGCTCAATACCCACATATGCGCGGCGGCGAGTTTGCTGACGTGGCTGTTACTGGACATTCTGTTCTACGAGAAGCCCTCCGTGATCGGCGCTACGCAAGGGATGATCACCGGCCTAGTTTGCATCACGCCGGCCGCCGGCGTCGTGCAGGGCTGGGCGGCAATCATAATGGGAATTCTCTCCGGCAGCCTTCCCTGGTTAGGCATGATTTTTTTTAATACTAACTAAAGCATTTGTTCCATCTTAACTAAAAGTATGAGTTGACAGTTGAATTGTACATTTATACATATTATATGCTACAAACAACACGTAGATCATAATTTTTTTTGGGTGACGCAAAGATTCAAACTCATGACTTTTGACATGAATTGATTTTGATATCAAATTGAAGCATGTGTTTCTATCACAACTTGCCTAAAATGATAGTTGAATATATTATATGTTCAACACAACTACAGACTCTGTTACAATGTAATATCTGTTATAATGTGGTATTAATTCTTTGTGTTTCAATAGGTTCAGCATGATGTTCGTACACAAAAGAGTAAAGCTTCTAAAACAAGTGGACGATACACTGGCGGTTTTCCACACCCATGCCGTTGCCGGAAGTCTCGGCGCAATTCTCGCCGGGTTTTTCGCGAACCCTAAGCTCAGCCGGATCTTCTACGGCGTTCCCGACTGGGAAAACCTGATCGGCTTAGCTTACGGGCTCCACAACCGCCGAATCGCCGCCGGGCTCCGCCAGATGGGGATTCAGCTCATCGGGATCGGGTTCGTCGTGGTGTACAACGTTGTTGTCACGAGTTTGATTTGCTTGATAGTGAAGCTGGTAGTTCCGTTAAGGTTAACGGAAGAACAGTTGATTATTGGGGACAGTGCTGTTCATGGAGAAGATGCATATGCACTGTGGGGTGATGGAGAAAAGCTTGAAACCTCAAGAAACATTCATTCTAACTCCAACAAGATTCATTCAGCCATTGAACTTGATGAAGACCTTCCACTACCAAAACTTCCAACTTCTATCATTTCTGAACCTGAATCTGAATTAAGCTCTTACGTCTATGACTTTGTAATCTAGTGACATAAAGTGACTGTCTCAAATGAAAAGTCATGGATTCAAGTCTCACAGATACTATTTTGTAACATAGTCGGAATATCTCAAATAGAAGATCATGGATTCGAATCTAGCAGATACTATATTGTAGTATAGTCCGTACTTTGTTAAATGTCTAAAAACTTAAAAATATGTCTACCATTACGGTGTTAGACATCCATGATAACACAATTCATATAGAATGTAACGTAAAGTTAATTTTATATATCCAAACTCTATTATTTTTTAACCCAAATTTGAATTAATCTCACAATAATAAAATACAGAGTATCAAACATTATAAGCAAAAAACAAGTTAAGGGTGTGTTTGGAACGCAGGAAAATGACTTCTGGAAAATGTTTTCTGGAAAATGAGTTATTTTCCGGAAAATGAGTTCATTTTCCGTGTTTGGATGTACTTTGGAAAACTATTTTTAGGTGTTTGGTTCATTTTCCGGAAAATGAGTGGAAAATAAATAGAAATATATAATTATATAATTTTATTCTTTTATTTAAAATATAAAAAATATATAACATAATAATATTTATTATAATATAACTAATTTAAAATAAAAAAAAATTAAAAAAAAAGG